>OZ025257.1:14507341-14729479 GCA_964019135.1 Arenicola marina
GATTTGTTTGTACTCAGATTGGTTGGTTTCTATTCAGGACGCTTTAACCACTTTTGATTAAATCTCGTCAATGAGAGAAGGAAAGGAGAGTGAAGCCCACACTTTTTGAGAAGAAGGACATGGGATCTTTTTCCTGCGCCCTCGCAGACCTGGCCACAGCGGGGCTCCAACCACCGACTAACTTGCCGTTAGGCTCTCAGGTGGCCGCAACACTCAATGCGCGCGCTCTAACCCACTGAGCTACCGGGCCAGCCCCATTTGCACTCAGAGGCTGTAAGCCTACAGTGCACAATATACTTCATCCGTCAATCTATGTATGATATATTTATATATATATTATTAGTTGTATTTTACCTCGTGTTTAATGTAGTTTGATCGCTGTGATTGGCGGTCGAATATCGAGGTTCATAGTTACATGGAATAAGATGGAATAATTATGGCAACCTCCTTCCCGGCAAATGAAAAACAAAAGTGAATTTTTGTTTCTTCTGTGTGGAAGGGGACGGTGGCAACGTGTCTCCTATTGGTTCTTTCTTTCGTTTGGACGCCTCCCTTTCCCTGTGACGCAACCCTTCCCTGCATACGGTTTATTGTTCTCTTACACAGTTGTTACAGTTGATCAACAAGCTTATGCAACATCAAAAGGGAATAATATTAAACCGTTTAACGGCAGCAGAAGCAAGGCTTATTAGCTGGAGAGTTGATACAAAATGAAACATATCTTTCACATATCAGCTAGACAAGATAAAAATCATGGCAAAAAAGAACAAAACGAAATAAATAGAACCGAAAAAGTCTTCATGCATGGTAGTGTTGCACTTAATGGATGTTGGTAATGGAGAAATATTTTTTAATATCAATCCCTTTTTTCATGCATCCTCCTCCTCCCACAAACTATCGACAGTTTTTATGCGGAGAGCTCAGTCCCACCATATGTATACCTCCCATCTCCCTCCCCCTCCACCTCCCTCTTAATTCATATCCTGAAGTCATGGATGCTGTTAGGTGCCCATAGGCGGTATTTTCCATTAAGTAAAATACATGCTGCACTGATTCCTGGAAGCGGTTGAGAGGCTTCCGTAGATTTCCGTCATAATAATCATGGAGATAATTATGTATAGGATGTGTCCCTGCTGGAAGACAGGGAGGAGGATTGGAACAGCGGAGCCAGGTCCCCGGGGGTAACCCCCTACCCTTTGCGAAGAAGGACATGGGATTTTTATCCTGCGACCACACAGACATGACCAGAGCGGGGCGCGAACCACCGATCCAAGTGCCGTTAGGCGCTCTCGGGTGGCCAGAGTGCTTATTCACTGAGCTATGAGGGCGGCCCTTGTTTATGTCTTGACATATATATAATACAAGACTTACAGGTCATCTATCGTGTTTGTAAACCAGGCCACCTGGACGCGCTGCGGCCTTGGCAGAACGCTTTCATCCGCTGCTTGATCGATGGCTGTAGTGAACGGCCGCAGTGGCACAGCTACCTGTATGCGGTGAGGTTGTAACCTACAACCCACCCACAGTTGTGTCATCCCCTTCAGATGGTTCCCCTGCGCACTCCCTACTCTAGATCCCCCCCCCCGCCCGCCCCCCTCCCACAAACCCACACATTTCTTTTCTAAATGCCAGACACACCGGCGACGGGGTAGTATTTTCACCCACCAACAGGGGGCGCATCTGGGTGGTCACTGACCTCAGGTCACGCTCCCCCTATCCCCACCCGGCCCCGCCCCTCCCCACCCCCTTCCCCCCCAACCCCACCCGGCCCCCTCCACCCCGCATCCCCATCCGGCCCCGTCGCCCCCCCCCCCCCACCCCGAGGAAAGAGATGTTGAAACATACACCAAGCAGCTATATATAGATATATGTGTGTGTTTACATTTATATATATACTGACCCAGCATTTGTTTTGGGCTGTCATAGCCCGCCGACAGCGGAGAGTGCGACGGGCTAGGAAGATGGGATGAATAGAGCATGCTATTAGTTATGGGGCGCCAAGTGTTACCCCTCTCATCGACAGAATCAACTTTTGTCTCTACAATAGTGCGTTTTGTCTACAAACGCAACTTCTGTCATTACGAAAGTTTATTTTGTAGACAGAATCAACTTTTGTAGACAAAATTTACATTTCGTCGACAGAATGAACTTTTGTAGAGACAAAAGTACATTCTGTCTACAAAAACCACTTCTGTCTGACAAAATGCACTTTTGTTGAGACAAAAGTTAATTGTGTCCACGAAATGCAAATTTTGCCTCTGCAAAAGTTAATTCTGTCTACAAAATGAACTTTTATCTCTACAAAAGTCGATTTTGTCGACGAAACTTACATCTCTGCAAAAGTGTTTTTCGTAGACAAAACTTTTGTAAAGACAGAAGTTGCTTTTGTAGACAAAATGAACTTTTGTTGATCCAAAAGTTGATTCTGTCGACGAAATGCACATTTTGTCTCTACAAAAGTTAATTCTGTCTACAAAATGAACTTTTGTCTCTACAAAAGTCGATTTTCGTGGACAAAATTAACTTTTGTAAAGACAGAAGTTGCTTTTGTAGACAAAATGCCCTTTTGTAGAGACAAAATGCCCTTTTGTAGAGACAAATGCCCTTTTGTAGAGACAAAAGTTGATTCCGTCGACGAAATGTACATTTTGTCTTTAAAAAAATTTTCGTGGACAAAACTAACTTTTGTAAAGACAGAAGTTGCTTTTGTAGACAAAATGCACTTTTGTAGAGACAGAAGACTCTTTGGTTGACGAAATGAGAGTGGTAACACTTGGCGCCCCATAGTTAGTATGGTCGCGACGCACCGTGGACTGGCATGAATCTCCGCTGGCTCGGCCGGGGGTCTAAAGCGGGTCACCACACTGAGAGGAGGGGTTCGCTGGAGCGCGGGGAGAGCTAGGTCCAGCCCGGTATGTAAGTAGGGGCAAAAGTCGCACCGAGCCTCTTTATGACGGAAGTCTTCGAT
The DNA here is from genome assembly GCA_964019135.1 of Arenicola marina. Taxonomy (NCBI): domain Eukaryota; kingdom Metazoa; phylum Annelida; class Polychaeta; family Arenicolidae; genus Arenicola; species Arenicola marina. The sequence goes on from OZ025257.1 coordinate 14,510,310, forward strand.
TTCACAAATATATCACTTTGTCCGTTTGTCTGTGTGTGTGTGTGTGTGCGCGCGCGCGCTCTGTAGGTCGCAAAACGCAACATTTCTTTCTGTAACTTTACCCACCGATAGGTATCCGCCACGGCTCGGTCAAGTTCGTTAGCGGGGCATGAAGGTCCAGGTCACAGGATTTTTTTGTTTCTTCCTTGAGATATATTGAGATAACGGTCACTGTACAGACAGTTTTGGAGCTAGCGCTTCGAAAAAAAAGAACTTAAAAAAAAAAAACTTTAACATAGGACTCTATGAGGCTACATATTTGAGCAGTATGCTTTACTCATCGTGAGCAATAAGCCGTGCCGCCTTTCAGGGTGGAGTACTGCTCAAATCTGTGTGTGTGTATTGGCGGAGAGGGAAGAGAGCGGTGTGGCGTTGGGTTGTGTCCATCTATGGGTGTCTCCGGGATCTTAGGGTTCAATCTGGATCTAAGGAATCAATCTGGATCTGAGAGGTCAAATCTGGATCCGAGGGGTAAAATCTGGATCTGGTGGGTAAAATCTGGATCTGGTGGGTCAAATCTGGATCTGGTGGGTAAAATCTGCATCTGAGGGTCAATCTGCATCTGAGGGATCAATCTGGATCTGAGAGGTCAAATCTGAATCCAAGGGTTCAATCTGGATCTGAGGGGTCAAATCTGGATCTGGTGGGTCAAATCTGCATCTGAGGGGTCAATCTGGATCCGAGGGATCAATCTGGATCTGAGAGGTCAAATCTGGATCTAAGGGGTCAATCTGAATTTGAGAGGCCAAATCTGGATCTGAAGGGTCAAATCTGGATCTGATGGGTCAATCTGGATCAGTGAGATCAAACCTGTATCTAATGGGTCAAACCTGGATCTAAAGGGTTAAATCTGGATCTAATGTAACTTTACCCACCGATAGGTATCCGCCACGGCTCGGTCAAGTTCGTTAGCGGGGCATGAAGGTCCAGGTCACAGGATTTTTTTGTTTCTTCCTTGAGATATATTGAGATAACGGTCACTGTACAGACAGTTTTGGAGCTAGCGCTTCGAAAAAAAAGAACTTAAAAAAACCCAACTTTAACATGGGACTCTATGAGGCTACATATTTGAGCAGTATGCTTTACTCATCGTGAGCAATAAGCCGTGTCGCCTTTCAGGGTGGAGTACTGCTCAAATCTGTGTGTGTGTATTGGCGGAGAGGGAAGAGAGCGGTGTGGCGTTGGGTTGTGTCCATCTATGGGTGTCTCCAGGATCTTAGGGTTCAATCTGGATCTAAGGAATCAATCTGGATCTGAGAGGTCAAATCTGGATCCGAGGGGTAAAATCTGGATCTGGTGGGTAAAATCTGGATCTGGTGGGTCAAATCTGGATCTGGTGGGTCAAATCTGCATCTGAGGGTCAATCTGCATCTGAGGGATCAATCTGGATCCGAGAGGTCAAATCTGAATCTAAGGGTTCAATCTGGATCTGAGGGGTCAAATCTTGATCTGGGGGGTCAAATCTGCATCAGAGGGGTCAATCTGGATCCGAGGGATCAATCTGGATCTGAGAGGTAAAATCTGGATCTAAGGGGTCAATCTGAATTTGAGAGGCCAAATCTGGATCTGAGGGGTCAAATCTGGATCTGATGGGTCAATCTGGATCAGTGAGATCAAACCTGTATCTAATGGGTCAAACCTGGATCTAAATGGTTAAATCTGGATCTAATGTAACTTTACCCACCGATAGGTATCCGCCACGGCTCGGTCAAGTTCGTTAGCGGGGCATGAAGGTCCAGGTCACAGGATTTTTTTGTTTCTTCCTTGAGATATATTGAGATAACGGTCACTGTACAGACAGTTTTGGAGCTAGCGCTTCGAAAAAAAAGAACTTAAAAAAAACCAACTTTAACATGGGACTCTATGAGGCTACATATTTGAGCAGTATGCTTTACTCATCGTGAGCAATAAGCCGTGTCGCCTTTCAGGGTGGAGTACTGCTCAAATCTGTGTGTGTGTATTGGCGGAGAGGGAAGAGAGCGGTGTGGCGTTGGGTTGTGTCCATCTATGGGTGTCTCCGGGATCTTAGGGTTCAATCTGGATCTAAGGAATCAATCTGGATCTGAGAGGTCAAATCTGGATCCGAGGGGTAAAATCTGGATCTGGTGGGTAAAATCTGGATCTGGTGGGTCAAATCTGGATCTGGTGGGTAAAATCTGCATCTGAGGGTCAATCTGCATCTGAGGGATCAATCTGGATCTGAGAGGTCAAATCTGAATCTAAGGGTTCAATCTGGATCTGAGGGGTCAAATCTGGATCTGGGGGGTCAAATCTGCATCAGAGGGGGTCAATCTGGATCCGAGGGATCAATCTGGATCTGAGAGGTAAAATCTGGATCTAAGGGGTCAATCTGAATTTGAGAGGCCAAATCTGGATCTGAGGGGTCAAATCTGGATCTGATGGGTCAATCTGGATCAGTGAGATCAAACCTGTATCTAATGGGTCAAACCTGGATCTAAAGGGTTAAATCTGGATCTAATGTAACTTTACCCACCGATAGGTATCCGCCACGGCTCGGTCAAGTTCGTTAGCGGGGCATGAAGGTCCAGGTCACAGGATTTTTTTGTTTCTTCCTTGAGATATATTGAGATAACGGTCACTGTACAGACAGTTTTGGAGCTAGCGCTTCGAAAAAAAAGAACTTAAAAAAAACCAACTTTAACATGGGACTCTATGAGGCTACATATTTGAGCAGTATGCTTTACTCATCGTGAGCAATAAGCCGTGCCGCCTTTCAGGGTGGAGTACTGCTCAAATCTGTGTGTGTGTATTGGCGGAGAGGGAAGAGAGCGGTGTGGCGTTGGGTTGTGTCCATCTATGGGTGTCTCCGGGATCTTAGGGTTCAATCTGGATCTAAGGAATCAATCTGGATCTGAGAGGTCAAATCTGGATCCGAGGGGTAAAATCTGGATCTGGTGGGTAAAATCTGGATCTGGTGGGTCAAATCTGGATCTGGTGGGTAAAATCTGCATCTGAGGGTCAATCTGCATCTGAGGGATCAATCTGGATCTGAGAGGTCAAATCTGAATCTAAGGGTTCAATCTGGATCTGAGGGGTCAAATCTGGATCTGGTGGGTCAAATCTGCATCTGAGGGGTCAATCTGGATCCGAGGGATCAATCTGGATCTGAGAGGTCAAATCTGGATCTAAGGGGTCAATCTGAATTTGAGAGGCCAAATCTTGATCTGAAGGGTCAAATCTGGATCTGATGGGTCAATCTGGATCAGTGAGATCAAACCTGTATCTAATGGGTCAAACCTGGATCTAAAGGGTTAAATCTGGATCTAATGTAACTTTACCCACCGATAGGTATCCGCCACGGCTCGGTCAAGTTCGTTAGCGGGGCATGAAGGTCCAGGTCACAGGATTTTTTTGTTTCTTCCTTAACCATTGGTAAAGTCAAAGTCATAAATGCCGTAGACACACGTTTCGGCCTATATTTTCCGTGATTGTGCTGCGATCGCTCTACAAATCACTGACATGAGAAAGCAACACTAGACCATTTTTATGATACCAAACTTACGTTTGTACTGCGATGTTATCCTTTTTTATGACACAAACAATATTTCTCCATGCTGACACTCCATTGGCAGCAGACACACTTTCGCAAATAGACTAAATCCCAGACAATGAAAGGCTCTATAGTTGCCATGGCATCCTCGTGGCTTGTATAAATATAGAGCATGTATTGTTCAAAGCACGTTCGGCGCCATGGCAGCCATCATTTTATGACGCGTGTTTTAGTATTTTGACGACAGAGCCTTTTCTACCAATGGTGTGTCAGCATGGAGAAATATTCTTTGTGTCATAAAAAAGGATAACATCGCAGTACAAACGTAAGTTTGGTATCATTAAAATGGTCTAGTGTTGCTTTCTCACGTCAGGAATTTTGAGAGTGATCGAGGCAAATTCGCGGAAAATATGGGCCGAAACGTGTGTCTACGGCATTTATGACTTTGACTTTAGATGGGGCCAATAATTGAGATAACGGTCACTGTACAGACAGTTTTGGAGCTAGCGCTTCGAAAAAAAAAGAACTTTAAAAAAAACCAACTTTAACATGGGACTCTATGAGGCTACATATTTGAGCAGTATGCTTTACTCATCGTGAGCAATAAGCCGTGCCGCCTTTCAGGGTGGAGTACTGCTCAAATCTGTGTGTGTGTATTGGCGGAGAGGGAAGAGAGCGGTGTGGCGTTGGGTTGTGTCCATCTATGGGTGTCTCCGGGATCTTAGGGTTCAATCTGGATCTGAGGAATCAATCTGTATCTGAGAGGTCAAATCTGGATCCGAGGGGTAAAATCTGGATCTGGTGGGTAAAATCTGGATCTGGTGGGTCAAATCTGGATCTGGTGGGTAAAATCTGCATCTGAGGGTCAATCTGCATCTGAGGGATCAATCTGGATCTGAGAGGTCAAATCTGGATCTAAGGGTTCAATCTGGATCTGAGGGGTCACATCTGGATCTGGTGAGTCAAATCTGCATCTGAGGGGTCAATCTGGATCCGAGGGATCAATCTGGATCTGAGAGGTCAAATCTGGATCTAAGGGGTCAATCTGAATTTGAGAGGCCAAATCTGGATCTGAGGGGACAAATCTGGATCTGATGGGTCAATCTGGATCAGTGAGATCAAACCTGGATCAAAGGGGTCAAACCTGGATCTAAAGGGTTAAATCTGGATCTAATGGGTCAAATCAGTATATGAGGGGTCAACCTGGATCTGAGAGGTCAATCTGGATCTGAGAGGTCAAATCTGTGTCTGTGTTAGTGTCTCTGTAGGTCGCCGAATATAACATTTCCGTCATCATCCTTCACCCTGTGGGTGACGGTGTCTAGATTTATTTTCCATCTGTCCGTGTGTGTGGTCGTGTGTATTGGCGGGGAGAGACTGGAGGCGTGGTGTGCCGGAATGCTGCATTTCCGCCATCATCCTTCGCCCTGCGGGTGACGGTGTCTATTTTCTATCTGTGATTTGTTTTGACAGTTCTACGGCGGGTAGGGTGAGTAGGCGTTGTTAAAGTAAGAAGGACCGAGAAGTTTCGCTGGGAACCAGCCGGTCTGTCAGAAAGCATCCTGCGAGCAGCACTATAGGTCGGTTCCCAGCCTGCCTGGAGGTTTGATTGAGGGGTACGGATGGTGGCGGGTGTGGGGCCGGGGTGGGGGGACGGTGCTTGGGTGGGTACTTATCCCGGTTAAAACATTTCGGGTCATTCTGTCGATCGCTTGGGTTGTGGGTTGTTACTGTGGGCATCAGCTGCCCTGCACTTCTCGAGAAATGATGAATGTCCGGTCAGTGTGCTGGGCGTATGTAGCGGACAGCGCTCTAGTTTACTGGTGTGCCACCTTCTCCGCCGCTAGTACGCCAAGGGCCAGGGTGGGATGGTGGGGTTGGCATGCGATATGTTAGGTGCCCCCCCCCCACGGTTCCTCTGGTCGATTGTGTTTTCCAAGATGGCGTAGGAGAATCAGGATGAAGCGGGCTGCTGAATCTGTGGCTTCGTTTACCAGCATCACAATATTACACGGATCATGCATTGTTACGCGTTGTCTTTTCTTGTGCCTCGTACATCGAACTTATTCAGTGTCAGAAGTGGAGAAGCAGTTACACCCTTTCAGTGTTAAAGAAGTCCCACAGGAACTCCACAGTTCCACCACAGGACCGGCATGTCAACCTGCTTGACTATCCCGCGTTCGGCAGAAAGTTGTATTGCGCAGGCGCAAGGACAAGGCACAAGGACAAGGTGGAATATTGGTCTCTTCCGCCCGAGCCCCAGCCTAATAGCCGAGAGGTATGATTGAGTAGACACGTCAGCAAAGTGACGCTACCTTGCGCCAGTAAATAGAGTCACTGGCGGTTGAAATAGGTTACGTATAAAAGGTGTACATTAATTGGGTACATATTTTGTAAATATAGGGGAAGCAGAGCTAAGTCGGCGTCTGTTTTATTGGTCGCCCACCCGGTTTTATAAGTTCCGCTAGGCGTTAGTTCTGTCGCGGTCAACAAAACTTAATTTGAACGTTTGCGCGACACTTCACATACATTTCAAGCGTCATCCATCTACTGTTATACAGTTCTACTATAATCATTGTAGAACCTTCAGCGTTCTGCCGGCTGAAGCACTTACGATGTTATTCACGCATTACCCAAGCGTGCTACGACCCACAGACAGGGAAGAGGATATGCAGATAGGTGGGTGGGGGGGGGCGGAGGCGGGGGCGTAGATGTATGAGAGCGGGAGGGGGTAGGCGGGAGGGAGATGAGCGGCTGGGATGTAGGTGTCACATCAGGTGTCCCTCGGATATCCCATCGCCTCCGCCCATTGCCAACATCCGGGCATTCTATACCTACAACACAAACAGTCGACGACCGTCTACCAATTGATTTCCGCCTAATCATTATAGCTTCCATCGGAGGCACGTGTTTAGGGTTCAAACACAAGCCCCGGCATCTGGGGACATTCAACCCCATTTTTTTGTCCCGCCAGATTTCTTAGCCCAACTGAACATTCATGTCCACGAAGTGGCCTGAAGCACGTACCAACCGTTTATTTCCCTATTTATGGCATCTGCGCGTTGTTTTTACTCCACTCTACTTTACCTTCGACTGACGGAGATCCTCGGAAAGCCCCTGAATCTGTATGTAGTTCTCGTTCATGTGCAAATTAATTTATTTTTTGTGCCATGCCACACACAGGAATACATCACAGTAAATGCATTAATCTATGGCTCGAGCCTACGGGTTCATATGTCACTCTGTATCATCACTCAACAAGGATGACGGTAGTAATTCAAGAAATATTCAGCCTAGGAGCGGAATATAGCCGTGAAAGACATATACATGTGTCCTTCTCTCTCAACATGTAAGGGAAAGCATCACTCTTTGATATTTTACATAGCACGTACTACGAAGGCTTGTGATGTCACGCTCACACACGTGCTTTGTGATTTTTCAGGATTCGTCCTTACATAACACCTGGTTAAATGGAAGGAAGTAGATCAAAGCTTGGTTTTAATAATGCTTATTTACAGAGAGACCATTGTTCGTTTCGCCATGACTGGTAGCTTCTTGGATGACACGAAGCGGGTAACTGTTGAGGAATTTTGTTCTTTTCGGTGGTGGGAGGGAGGGGTATATATATATATATACGGGTGTTGTGTTGAGAGGGTAGTAAAATATGCGGTTGTCTTCACTGCAATCTGGTGTGTTAAAACTTGAATTACCGGTGGGCAATTTCAATTGCCCTACAGGACTCGGAAGCAATTTGCCGGCCTGACTCGACATGTGACATGGCGGGGGACTCCATCAGCATCGTGTCACGAACCGCGACTTCAGGGGTTGACCCTGGTGACCGTGAGGCGTTATTTTTTTCCCCACAGACGGGCACTTCTATCTCTCATGGTCTCTTGGTCTTGGTCGTCATCTCGGTTTTCGTTTCTGCTTAAAACTCCTCAGGCTAAACACTTTTTGCTGAAAAATAGGTTTAATATTTCAAATGAAAAGGGCGTCTACGCCGTTACTGTGCAATGCAAATATGTATAATGCCATGACTAAAAGGAGGCAAATTTTTCGAGGACAGACAACAGTGCCTCAACATGGCCCGAGGATCGGTGGTTCGAGCCCCTGCTCTTGTCATACATGTCTGCGTGATCACAGGGTAAAGATCCCATGCCCTTCCTCGCGAGGAGTGGGAAGTTAGCCCGGGTACATGGCTCCGCTCTGCCCTTACTTCTCCTATTTGCGCGATATGACCAGATTTTGTGAAAGCGTCCTGTTTATACAATCAACCATCACCTTTTATAATTTTTGCCATATCTCCTTCTATCCTTTGCTGCTACTAGACTACTATAGACGGTCGTTCACCGCGCGACTGCCGCGTGCAGTGGGCGTCAGCAGAAACAGGTGCATTTAGTGTTGACGCCCGCGACTTTAGTTGTAGCAAATTAAGGCAAGGTCTAGCCCGCCCACCTGTGTTGTTGGTCATGTCTTACAAATACATATGCCATTGTCATGGCTTACAAATACCATATATGGCACTTGAGAGCGCGGGCCTAAAAAGGCTACCTACTTTTTTATGGTACTTTGGGCCGCTCAGTGCTGACTCCTGCAATTGTAATTTCGCTGCAGGGTACAGTGTAATATATCTATAAGTGGTGTGTGTTTTATTCTTAAATGGTGGTACAATTCTTTGCTGATCTTTTATGTACTAGATCGAAGCCAAGTGCCCGTGTAAGAAGAACCTATGTCTTTCATTTGGTGCCGATTGTTTTATCTACTTGTTGTTTTTCTGGCGACTGATATCGGCGCCATTTAGATCACTGCGGTGCACAGCGGATGGATTTTCACGTCGCCTCTCCTCCCAAGGGTCATTTTGTGAATTGTAAACTACCGAACTATTTTTCTATACGCCATTCGTAGGCACCTGCGTCATGCCTTGCCATCGTTGGAACTCATAAAAAGTTCTGGAAATGTCTAGGGGCAACATTATAATGATCCAATGATATAACAGGTTAAAGCAATGTTTTATCAAATTTGAGTGATTTTGGAGAAATGGAAATGTGTATGTGAAGCGTTTTAGATTATGTTATGCGCGTGTGTTAAGGCACAAGTGTCATAAGAATTCAGTTTAGACATATTTTTATTGGCAATTGGAAAACATGCACATTGCCTATGCGACTTCCTCCTGCTGAAATTAAATCATTTGCTCAGACATATGTATATACATAACAGTTGTGTATATCACAATTTAAATAGAAATTTTAAAATGTAATCAATTTCCAGGCAGGCTCGACATTAAATAATGATATTTCAAGGGAAGCGTTTTGTGGCTGTCGTGAACTGCTTGGAATATACAACGGTTATCGTTCAATGACAAATATGTATTACCAGAAGGAATAGCGCCAATTGTTACTATGTATAGATAGAACTGTGACAGATGTGCTCTCCAAGAGAGACACACACACACACTTGTAGCTGTGGAGGTCTTTATTGACTGTAATACCGAAGCGACATGTTAGTGCCGGCGTGCTGCTGGCGCAATCCCCACACATAACCTGCTGAATTAAATAGATAATAACGCAATAATCCTAAAGTTATAAATACATTACGATATGAAATATATTATAATTATATACATGAAATAAGTAACATAGAGACATTACTAATGAAAATAACAAATACGCAGGTATATAAAGGTTACCTGTAATAATGAAGCGAGATATTAGCATGCTGCCGACGCAATCCCCACACATAATCTGCGCGGAGTTGCTGGCCTCATAAACGGAATTTGCATTACCCAATGAAAAGAGAGATGAAAATAATGAGCCAATGAATGCAAAGGTATGCTGAACAATAATGATTGCCCTCTGGCGAATGTAGGGGGTGGTAACGATGAAAATGAAGAATGTGAATATAACTAAAATACGGAATATGAATGGGTTTGTGAATGGAAAATCAAGAATGAAAAACTGCAGAATATGGACGCAACATATCTCGTATGAAGTGGGCATCCAAAGAAATATCCTTGTACTCAGCTCCACAGCCCCAACTCTGGCTGTCTGCAAGATTCATGTTATACAAGTGAGAGTGCAGTTGGCTGCAGTTCATACAGTGTCATGTTGGACATGTATATATCGGCAAAGATTGCCCTACATTGTCTAGTGATGAATATATCTTGTTACAATGTATTATGTTGTACACGCATACATAGTTGTCTTATTGTCTGTTACCGTTACATATTTCGTGATAGTGTTAATGAATACGTTACCCTTGAATACTGATATAAACACTTTCTTGTTGGCTATCGAAGTGAGTAAGGGAGGTAAAGACAAAAGACTAATCACAAAAATGTATATATTTGAGAAATGGTCGGTTTAGCCAGTGTCCAAATTATGGAAATGTTTCCTGTGATGTCATTTCGTGTGTCAGTACATATGACGTCCGTGTGTTCCAGGAATGATATGACGGGGAGGCTAGCCAAGGACAGTCCGGAGTTCAGGGAGCTGATCCAGAAGGAAATGAACAAGGTGGACAAAATCCACCAACAAGAAATCCATGCTTTACGAGAACGGTAGGTGGTGCCTGTAACAAGGCGTTTGCTGGTTTCCTAATGCTAGTACAAGTGTATTGGTGATAGCATGGTGTGTAAATATAAGTGTAGTACAGCGTGTGGTATATTATATATGTATATTTTTAAAAAAATATATATAATTTCTGATCACAGTTCATCTTGAAGTTAACGTATGGCGAAGACTTTTTGGCATATTCTTTGGCTTTCTCTGTTTCTTTTGTATTTAGTATAATTACTATGGCGGCTGGCCAGATCTTGGTGGATGGCCGTTACTCATTATCATTCGCCGAGAAAACTGAGAGGGTACCGAGAATTGAACCAGTTGGGAATGTGTGAGTCTGCCTAGGGGCGAGCGTTCTAAAGGCAGGACGCAATTAGTGATCGTGGAAAAAAGACTAACTGCCTTTACCTTGGTTTTAAACGATGCCAATTCAGTCTAAGTGCAGCGGCGTTCTGGTATTGGGAAGTTGTTTGAGGTGTGCAATGCTAGCGCTTATTACAACAGCCTGACATGGCGGCCTTCTCCATGACCTTTAAGGCCTCTTCATAGCGGTACGTACTTATTGCGGACTTGTGTTAATGCGTCTCGCTTCGGGTGAGACTTGAGCATGTACCGACGAAAATCATTACCGAAACGTGAATCGCAAGTTATAGCATTTTTGTTGCCGTGGCGTCACTAACTTAGCCTCCCATTTATTATTTGTGTGTGTCATTATCACATCTAGTATGCTTCTTGTGATATTTTTCATATTATTTACCTCCACTCTTTATTTTTTTCCTACTATTTATTTGGCTCTTGGAACGTTTTTCAGTTTCTATATGTGTACAAGTTAGCGATTTTGCTGTCGGCTAACAAAAGTTTGATATTTTCAATAAAAATAGTCGCGGGCATATTCCCTGGGGGCTTTTACGAGTTAATAATGAGAAGTGCCCTCGCATTATTTTAGGAAAAATATAAATATGGAAGGGATTACCCAGTGGCCGTCGTGGGCTAACTACATGTGCCACTTAGCGAACATGAAATCAACTTTTATGCCTCGGGCAGTGAACGCGTGATCTACTTCAGACGCCGTCGTTGTCTGCGTATTTTCAGGGGAAGTCAATGGCGGAACAATGTCGCATTTTTTCATTTCAGTTTCATATTTATCTTCTGTTTTCTTTTTTTTCTATTTGAGTTATTATATTGTATTTTATCTTTAATGGCTGTTGTATTTTCATCAACTTTTCTTTGATGTCATTAATATTTCTTTTTGGATTTGATTAAGCTTATTATTATTTATTTTATGTTGGGCTTATTATTATTTATTTTATTTTTAGCTTATTTTTTTTTTCTTTTGAGCCCATTGTTATTTATTTTATTTTATCTTTATTTTCTATCTGCTTTTAGCAGTGCATGCTTATTGAATTATAACTGTTTCCCAGTTGATTTTTAAAGCACGTCCTATGAGACTACTATTGATTTGCAATTAGTTTCATTAACTATGGATTTCTCTTGTAGAAATGAGAGTTGGAGGAAGCAGTATGGCGAGCTGGAGGATGAGTTTCGCATGGCTCTGCAAGTGGAAGCTCAGCGGTTACAGGAGGTAAGCCACCTCGTTCTTTATCCGCTCCCTCATTTATTTCAGTAAGTTTTCACTCGGTACAACACGGTTCTGTGCAAAAATCAGTGGGTAATCAGTAACAAGGAGGAGCCTCGGCTATTTGTTCCCTGTCGAATCGAATCTAGGCACACGGAGTTAGAAACCGTAAGAACATTGTCGGATGATGGATTGATTTACACAAATGGTTATATTATTATTTATTGTCTTTAATGTGCGATTAAATGTGCAATAAATAACAGGGGATGTTGCGTGTGGCGCGTTTGCCAGATTGCTACAGGCATGTGGTGGGAAATGTGGCGTTCTTTTGTATTACATTCCATTAACAGACAATTTTTTGCATTGGCAAATTTGTTATTTGTCACTCGCCTCTTGCCGTTGTGGCTAAATGTATATCGACACGATATGGTGTTTGATTGTCAGTGATTGTAATCACGATTACATATAGTGTCGGAAACAATTTGAGATTGAGATTGAACATATCATTCTACATATGTTGACAAGGATCAAATATCTTGTTTTTATATTACCCTGGAACGCTTGTCTTAGACCCCCAGTTAACAAAACTTAACTAAACCGCCCTTCCGCCAAGCAAGCTATCTAATGCTAAAAAAAAACAGCACAAAAGCACTGGCGGTACGCCTAGCTAGTTTTGTCACATGTCCTGGCACCAGTCCTGGCACAGAATTTGTGGATCGTACCTGTCATGTCTGTCTCTGATTTGTGGCACTAACCTGCGCTGTGGTGCGCCCCCCCCCCCCCCCCTCCCTCCGAAAAACCCCAACCCCCTTGGCGGCTGCACTTTCCAACACGTGGCGCTTGGTTTCGGGGTTGTTGTGGCGTATGCTTTGGCTTCAAATCCCTCGCCGATAGGATGGGAAGCGCTCCAGTCGACTCGAATGAGCAAGAACAAAATTGTCACTTTCTGCCTTCGACTCACACCGCTAGGTTTGTATTGGATTGGATTTATTTCGAGTTCGAGCAGCAAAATCATGACTTATTACGCAAATCCAAAATGTTTGATCTATATATCAGCTTCTAATGTCAGAGAATCGCGGGCAACAAAGTAACACATGAAACTCGTCCTCTATAACAATAACAGTTTGGCCTTCACAATATTTACACAATCTATTTTCCATCAAGGTCCCGTCTCGCCGTCCCAGTTCAATTGCTAAGCGATGCACCGAACATCTAAAACGCGCGAGTGCATTTCTTGCTTTAAAGATATTTACATTTGTAAGGTACGTTTCTGGAAGTATTTCAACCAATTTTTTATACACTTTAAATTATAGACAAGTCCTAAAGGTAACCTACCACATTCTCCTAATACAGCATCATCGCATGTACGCTTAGGCAGACCTAGTAATCTTTTGCAGCCAGTGCTCTGTTTCCCTGAGCCGCTAGAGTTGTGACAGCCTTTGTCCAACATAATTTACTGGTTAATACAATTCCCAAATATTTATAGCAAGAGACGACCACTAACCTTTTACCCTTAAAAAAACATTTTTCATTTGACTTGACAATTCCACCCCTTCGAAACACAATTACTTTAGATATTTCCATGTTAACCTTCAAGCACCATTTGTCACTAAATTGTTCCAATACCTTTATTATTGATTGTAGTCTACCTACATTATATGCGCAATTTCCTAGATCGTCCGCGAACATCAAGGTGGCTATACAAGCTGCGTCCTCGCTTATAAAGATTCCGTGGCTTCCGATTATGTGAACATACTCACTTCTATACAAAGAAAAGAATAACTGGCTCAGCATACACCCTTGACGCGTTCCTACACTCCACTTAAAATATTCCGTTAGTCCCTCTGGGGTCTTTATACACGACTTTAGATTTAGCATACATTGACCGAATAACGTTAATAACTTTGCCGTGCATCCCTTTTGCTATCAAACTTTACCATAATGAAGTGTGCGGAATACTGTCGACAGCTTTCGTAAAGTCAACATATAAAACATAACATCTGCCTTTTTCTTTACATAAGTACTTCTGGACAATCGACTTTAAAACAAAGATTTGATCTATTGTGCTGTATCCTTTACGGTAGCCGGCTTGTTCTTCTTGTCTGAGTACTTGCTCGTCTACCCACAATGACAATCTCTGGTTTAAACGTTTAGTGAACAATTTACTGAGCGATGACAACAGCGATATTCCACGATAATTATTCATCTCCGTTTTTCAGGCCCTTTTTGTGCATTGGTAGAATAAGGGCATTACCCCATTAAAGAGACGTACTAAATAAGGAACGTTGTCACGATCTATAGCTCTCCACATCTCGTTTAAAATACCATCATACCCTGCAGCTTTGCCGAGAGCCAGTTTATCTAGACATGTTTGAATTTCGTTTGGTGTAAAGTCCCGATATAGCTCTCATATAAAGATATAACTCTCATATAACTGTCATCAAGAAACATAAGAAATTGTCGTACCTCGCCTTGGAAGACATCGTCCAATAGCATTTCGGTTTCATTGAGCAAATTTACGAATATGTCTCCCAGTCATCAGACGATATGTTTGCTTGAATGGCTTCCTTGACCTGCATCCTGCTTATACATCTCCAGAAGTCATTATGATTTTGACGGCTTTGCACGATTTCATTCTTCAGCCTCCTACTTTGACAGGTTCTTTTTGCTCTACACAAGTGTTTGAATGTTCTCCGTGAAGCTTTATAATCAGTTAAATGCTCTGCTGTATTTGTTCGCCGAAATAACTCTAGAGACATGAAGTTACGAGATCTGGCATTGCTGCAATCAGCGTCCCACCATGGCGGTTGTCGCTCCCTTACATTATGTGGAACGACGCACCCTTTTCTGAGACGCATATTATCACTCTATCTTTGAATGAAGCTAAGAAGGAGAGTTACTAACCCGTTCACATCTTTCTTGGTACAAAGATCACCAAACGTGTCATTAAAATTTAAATCAAAGGCAGCATGTATGCACGACTTAAATTCGCCCCTTAATTCTTCTTTCCATTGGAACAATGGACATTTTTCCTTGTGTGATCTGCCTGCATGTGTATAAGCAGGTGTAACGACTTCCGCACCACATGCATCGCGTTTAATAGAATGCATTTGTGCAAGTTGATAGGACAAATGCGCCGCGCATTTTTACAAATTGGTGCCGCAGCCTAATAACACACCGTATCAGGTAATGAAAGAAAAAAAAGAGTTCACACTAAATTAAAACTTTTCAAAATGTTACAAGATGTATTTTGCTGTATTAAATACACAGAGCTCATCAGTTTTATGTTCTTTTTGAAAATTATAATGTTGCAGAAGAAATTACAGCTGATTTGACCTTTTTTTGAAGAATCTTGAATATTTGCCCCCGGCCGACAGCAGTGGTATAAGCGGAGCTTGCGTATCACCACCTAGCGAATGGGAGCTTGCAACATATTACCTGCCTGTTGATTTCGATATTTTCTTCCGTGCCCGCGTGCGGCGTGGTGGTGGTGGCCCATGGTTATTACTAGAAGGGGGCCGTACACCTGGTTAACAGCCTCGGCTTTTCAACCCAAGTAGGCAAATAGCGATGTTTGTGAAGGATCAGCATTCCGTGTCATTATTGGCATACGCCCGGAGACATGGGCCCGGTAGCTCAGTGGGTTAGATCGCTCGCATTGAGCGCTCTGGCCTCCTTAGAGCCTAAGGGCACGTGGATCGGTGGTTCGAGCCCCGCAGTGGACATGTCTATATGGCCGCACGATCTCATGTCCTCCTTCGCAGAAAGCATAGGGTTACCCCCGGGAACATGGTTCCACTCTCCCTTCCTTCTCCCACCAGAATTGATTAAAGCGTCCTGAATATACAGCCAACCAACCAACCGGAGACATGGCCGCGCTGGGCTCTGGGTGCTACCGGTTGAGGCCGCCTGACCAGATTTAAAATGGCCTGTCTGGTATAGTGGTTACGATAATTATTATAAAAGGATAATAGCAAATGCAATCGAATAAATAAATCTGGTACCGGCAGTTGAATTTAGGCGCCCCGATTACCACGTGGAGACAACTGTTGGCTCTACCTGTCGTCGCTTGAGTGTACCAGCTTTCGATTAGATCCTATCCGCCCATCTACTCACCTACCCACCCACCGCCACAGACACAGACACACTGGTGCGGCGCAGATGACGCCACCGCTCTGGAAACCGGAAGCACGTGATTAAGGTCCATTGTGTGCCGGGAAACGGGTGTGAAGAAAACGCCGTTCTGACGCCGTCGGGTCAGTAGGCTGGGAACCGGCCTAGAGCTGCACGCAGCATACTAGGCCGGTAACTAGTAATTTTTAAGTCTCCGTGATTGGTCGAGCGCCAGTGGTCGTGCAGATGCTATGGCAAGCCAAAATGAATTTTCATATCTTCAAGAAACTAACCGTAAAATTGTTGTATGCGTGTCTTTACATGAGTTGGACCTATATTATTTACAAACATATTACAATGTGAAGTAAATTGGATAATAATTTGGATTTCACATAGCATAGGAAACATAGAGATTAGGAATAGAGAGACATTGAATTTGTTTGCCGGGAGGAGGATATTTTGGCAACTTGAATACTATACGAAGCTGATATCGTCCTCGTCGTCATTACTGGTTATAATTGTGTTGACGAAACGGAAACATTGCCTATATTCCGTGATAGTTCAGCGGCTAAACTACAAATTAGGTCGAGTTGTGCATTTGGTGGTAAAAGCATGAAAGTATCCTTGAAAAATATCCTTGTATTTAAATTTAGCTAATGTCAAGTCGGCTCAATATCTCGCAAATCGACGATCGAACTAATATTTTATGTTTATGCATAGGTTTTCAGGGTCGCTGAATTAAACAGAAGATATTTGTGTGTATTTAGGTGCAACGCATCCTCTAGTTCCACGATGGCGGACAAAGGCCAGCAAACATGCTAAATATTTTAAAAACTAAGAGGCGCAGGGTCCATATATAGGGAAATGGCTGATGCGTTGTTCTTAAATATCCAGTGAGGACATATTTTACATTTGCTTACACAAAAACCTATGGACAGACATCAAAATAACAGTTTTATCCTTCTTATTGTGAGTCCAAGATATCGCTTATAATTGGTGACATTGTCCACCATTTAAAAACATGGCCGCCATGGCCGTCAGGAATCAAATCTGACTCGACACTTAACTAAATTCGATTAGACATGAATTTCTAACATGTGAGCCAAATTTCATCCCTTTACCACAAAATGACATGACATCCTGTAGTACAATTTGTTAATACTCCATGTTAGATAGAAGATAGAAAAGATCTAAAACACACGTTCATTATTGAAATGTAGTATTGCAAAGGAGGGCAGACGGACGCGCACGCACGTACAAACATATGTAACTGTTTTCTTTCTTTTTCATAATTTAAAACACGTGGTAAGGCGTCAGACGTCTACCCGCAATCTCAAACTTGATCATGTTCATACTGTCGAACTGACGGTGACGTCATCTACTGGTCGGTGACGCCATCTACTGGTCGGTGACGCCATCTACCTTATACGTTTCCTATTTTAATTTTCTGTGCCCCTGATGGAAACGGACCTGAGAAGCAAAACCAAGAAAAAAAGTCCTAATTCTGGCCTCGTTACGTATGGAAGGGTTCTACTGCGGCTGTATGAAATGACCAGGGGAGTTAATGGTCTAGTCACACTCATTCGTTCATGCTTCTATTTGTAATTTCCTTCAATCTGTTTTCTTTTTGCTTGAGATGCCCGTCGCCGTCTCTCATTGTAATTCTAGACTTCACTCTGTGACCGAAGGATATTCCAGCATTATTTCCATTCGCCTTCAGTCGATGGCTTGTAGTCCTTAATTGCCACATGATAAATGTATGTATTCGTCTCATTCGGCGACTGTACAGATGGCAGGGTTCAAACTTAGTTTGGGATTCATGAATAATAGCATATGTATTCCCATAATTACAGCTTGGTTTCCTAAAACTTCGCAATCGCCGGAAGTAGGTGTCGCTACTGTCGCGACAGATCTGCAAAGCAGATGGAACACCAGTGATCTCCCACCGGGTTCCCCGCTAGGGGTGTGCGTGACATAGGATCAAATGTTTTATGGGGTTGCAGACTCGTGTGCAGGGAGGTTGGTTACCGGCTGTGAGGTAGGGTGGGTAGGATATAGGTATGGTGGGATGGGTGGGTGGGGGCGGGGTGGTCAGGCGATTTACTGCAAGGTTACCTGTAGCTTTCTGTGTAACCAAAAGCTGGCTGAATTGAAGAAGTAGCAATTTATAAAAGTAAAGTGATGAACTCCAACAAATGCTGTTGGTTGGTAATAAATAAACGTGGACACTTCTTGTTGTCATTCCTTATTCCGGCATATCAAAGATTGTATGCATAAAATTTAGTCCCAAGTTTTGCAATTTGTATGCTTAAAATAGACCAGAGAAAGTAAAAAGTGTCCTTGAAAAGTCCTTGAATTTTTCTAGTGTTTGCCTTAAAAGGCTTGAATTTGATGGAACCTTGCCTGTATGAACCCTGCATTCGCCAGGCGGCGCCTAATGTCGAACGCGCACATAACTGCATTCGCCAGGCGGCGCTTAATGTCGAACGCGCGCACAGTCTAAAGCAGCTGTCATATATTCGTTTATTTAATGAGTTAATGCACTAGTGATATTTAATTATATTATATGAAATCGTATTTTTTTTGGGTCGTTTGGATTATCCTTGTTTATTCCGTCGGCGGTGTAAGCGATTGATAAACTCTCAAGGCGTCTTCGTCCTATCAATACATTTACATAAATTTCTACATTTCTAGAAGCGAGTAGTCCGGGAAAAAGCTTAATTTGTTATTGTGTGTCTCAAATGTTGTATTTGGTCCAAAACCAAAACCAACCAATGTGTTCGTTAAATTATATGATATCTGAGGTTATTGGGGAGGTTGTGCTTGATATGCTGCCTCCAATGACACCGAAAATACAATAACACTGGTGGTTATGGCATTATGTTTGTCATATATGTAATGCAATAAGGCAAATTCCACGGAAATATCAATGCCGCAGTCAGGAGTTTAGTAGAAAATTTAGGTATTGACAGAACCAGTACTTCTCATTTGAGATCCAGTTTTGTAGGTTTTACCATTAAAATAATTAGACCTCATAATGAACTTAATTACCATGTCATTTTTTAGTACTCACTGCGCTGTTTTATCGCGCACCCATTGAATAACAGTTGCTGGATGTTAAAGTGACATGTCGAGTTCTTTCCCGCCAAAACTAAGCCTAGGCGAAATTTATATCACAATTTGCACACAACTCGATTGTTTCATTCTATAAAATCAGAAACCTGATAAACCTCGCCGTTTCGGCTGTGGTGTGGCAAACGTGTCTATCCCGGGACACCACAGAACTCTGTCGCGGCACTACTACTTATACCAAAGCATCGCGAAGCACACAAACTGATGACGTTTACCACTAAAATTAATGTAATGATGGTGTGTCATCTGTTGCACAGAAGCAAGAAACTTGGAATACATATTGTGACCAACAACGAACTTGAACAATTTCCATTTTCGTTGCCTGCGAAATATTTTAGGCATATCCTAGCAAAACAAAGTAACAAATGTTGAAGTGTTAATCAGGACCAACCTGCGAAGATTTCTTGCTTTTGTTAAACAAAGACGTCTTCGTTTGCTTGCGAACGTTCATCGTATGCCAGATGAACGCATTCCAAAGGGTGTGCTCTATGGCGAGCTTGCCGCCGGCGAATGGCCAACTGATCAGCCAAAGCTCAGGCTTAAGGATGTTTGTAAGCGTGACATGAAGGCTTTCGGCATCGGTTCGAATTCTTGGGAAGATCTAGAATCTCAAAAGAAGGGATGGGCACGTGTCGTGCGTGAGGGAATGGCCCACCACGCCGGGCTCTGGTTTGAGAAACTGGATTTGAAACGTAAATCTAGGCGTCCAATGAGTAATAACCAAGACCTAACGACAGGCCATCAATGCGATGACTGCGGTAAACTCTGTCGATAGATTTATGTAGTCATGAGCGCAATTGCCGCGAAGCAAATGATACTACTTAAGCCAAAACAAAAGCTTCAAATCCATCGTCGACGGCAACAACTGGCTACAAATTCACTTGTTCTGGGGTTCATGAGTCTTCTGAATCCCGGGATATACGGTTTTTTTTTCCTTTTGCTTCTGAACATTATGAAAGGCGAATTTTCCCTTTTCCGCTTTCTGTTTCAAAAAAGGTGACGCTTTCACAAAAGGTGAAACAAAAAAATATTATAACCTTTTTTTGCTTATTTTTAATGTTTCAAAACGTTAAGGAACACAAATTGCCGAAAACTGATCTGATGGATTATGATTTCACTTAAGCATATATTTAGAGAAACATAATTTGTTTTAATCTCTACTTACTCTTACTGATTAAAAGTTTTGTCCAAACTATTTATGGGGATTCTTCTAGCATCCCTATAGTGTAATTTAACCTTTAATGATTATTTTGCTCAATTAAATATGCATTGATGTCGAAGTGAAATTCAGATAAATAAGTAGTTTTCTAAGAGCGAGGCGGTAGATGCTGCGTGAGTGTTTTACATCAATGCACGCATCAGTTATTATGGATTTCGCCTTGCAGGTTTTTAGTCTGGTTTCAGCCACAAAGAAGAACTTCTGATATTCTTATTGAACAATTTTCCAGGAGAATAATCAATCGACTGTGCCTATAAAAACTGGCAGAGTAACGCCCGCATGACGGATTCAATTCTAGTGAATTATAAGAATATAAAACGTTTCTTATACGCAAACCGTACTTATGTATTGGTGACTTAAGGTAAGCTGCCCATAATAGCAAGATAAAAGAACTCTGTACTTGTGATTATTGAATGAAATATACCTAATTACACACCTTATGGTGAAATAGGATACTGTACGGTCCCGTTAAAAAAATGTTCTCCATTTTCCTAGTATACCCCCATTTCACAAAATGACCAAAATTGACACCTACCACGAATATATAATTTTGCTATAATTAAGCTCAATATTAAGTCATTATCATCAGTAATAGCTCTTTGGAAAGCTTAAACCTAGTGCAATACAGGAATGATATTCCAAAATGTAAATAGTAGGCCACACACAATAACAGAACGGTAATAATAAAGTGCAATTATGCAAAATCAGGACAGTTGCCAAAATTCGAAGTCACCACCTTCACAAAATTGGCTATAATTTCATCAAAGATGAAAATCTTGACACCAAATCACTTTTAAAAACTTCTAAAAACATCGTTCTTGTAATAAAAATAAAGAAAAATATTTCGCAAATATTTATTGGCGCAGCTTATTTCACACCAATCATCAATAATTTTCGCCTTGTGTTCACATTTTTATAAATCTGGTTATTTATAATGGTCTCCGATATAAATATGATCTACACGAATGTTTTCTGAACTATTTACAAGTTTTCTCGATGTCTTTTTCTTGAATTTTCCGAATTTATCACGAAGAGCCATTCTCGGGGAAATACCCTGTGAATGACGTCACGAATTGGGGATTCCCCTGTCACCCCCCCCCCCCCCCCGATGTTTGTCGATGTTTACCGAGGTCTTTTCTAAATCGCCGAAGCTTATTATACGATGCTCGATTCATTTTATCTATGTCACCACTGATTTTGCTGTGTTTTATTCGTGCTTTGTTTCATTAACACT
Organism: Arenicola marina; assembly: GCA_964019135.1. Lineage (NCBI taxonomy): Eukaryota > Metazoa > Annelida > Polychaeta > Arenicolidae > Arenicola > Arenicola marina. Next base: position 14,531,691 of record OZ025257.1, read on the forward strand.
GCGTAAAATCTCACGGCTACAGCCCGCCGATGTTTGCCGATTTTAACCGAGGTCTGCTCAAAATCGCCGAGGCTTATTATGGGTAGCTTACCTTAAGCTGATGGCGAAGGTCGGGTACTACACAGTACCGCAAGGAGGAAAACTCCTTCGGTAAATGCTACTCAGTGCATGAAAGCGTATCCCCTCTTGACGAGTATCCATGTTATATTCATGTTATATCTGCCGGTGTTATCAGCCCAGGCACTCGGGGTGTAGTTAGCTACGTTGGTCTCTTTTATCTCGAGGTCCGGATGGTTGTGGTAAATGGAGGTGGCAAGGGTATAGGGGATGGTGGTGGGGTTGGGAAGGGTCGAGGGGGTGGGGAAATGTTATACCCGAAAAACTGCTTCCTCGCGAGATACCTGATAAATGATTATAAGAGCTTTTTATTTGTCATATCACATGGCACACACAAAAAATCTTCTTTTCTTTCAATTAACGAGGTTCGCTCTGTTCGTTGGATGGTATTTTTGGTGTATTGTATTTATTATGCCCAATAATCAACAAACTAACTGTATTTTGAGTACTAAGACCTGTTTTGTGTTGAGACAAAGGTTAACCTTTTCAAGCTTGGAAGTGTTCAAGAAAAGAGACCGAATGTGTAGGCCTTCTCAACTGCACTGCACCTCTCCCCCACCTCACCTCGCACCTGCCCCCGCCCCTTCTTCACCTCATCTCGCACCTACCCCCGCCCCTCTCTCACCTCATCTCGCACCTACCCCCGCCCCTCCCTCACCTCACCTCGTATCTACCCCCCCCCCCTCCTCTCTCGCCTCATCTCGGACCTACCCCCGCCCCTCCCTCACCTTATCTCGCACCTACCCCTGCCCCTCCCTCACCTCATCTCGCACCTACCCCCGCCCATCCCTCGCCTCTCATCTTCCTAAACACAAGTTGCAGTGGACTGTCCTTAATGCAGATCACATCTTAGTAGTCTCAGCTATATGTTACCCTCACCCCCATCTGTCGTTCTCAGGTGCAGACGGCGTACGAGAAACTTAGCCATGAGTCCGCCAGGGAGCGCCACTTGCTGCAAGCCGGGCGACGCAAGGACACTGAGGCGTCCGCCATGGTTGCCGAGCTGACCTCGGTAAGTCAAGGTCAAGGACCCGTGGTTATAACGATCACCAATTAAATACGGAAAGAGAGTCCTGCAGCGATGAAGGCGGACTCTAAAAGGAGTTTCTTTCTTAACCAAATGCAGAATCGCGCAAATTGTTTGTCGCGCTTATTAGATACACAGTCTTCTCCAGATGATTTCATCCCTTCTGTCGCACCGGTATATATTCCGATCAGATGTTTAATGGCAATTATATTTAGAGATGGCTACACCCACCTTGCTGGGCCAGCTAATTAGACATAGCTAATTAACTAATTTACCTGTCATGCCCAGTGGAATGTATGGTGGTGTATTCCTAACCAATTGAATGATATGCTATAATAAGTCCTATTTATGTCTGGAGTGTTTATATAGATGATATATAGGGGTCTGGAAAGGGTAAATGGCGACACGCGACACAAACGTATTTAAAAACTCGACATTCGACATTGATCGATGGTTCGAGCCTTGCTGTGGTGTGGGCCATGTCTGTGTGGTCGCAGGATAAACATCCCATGTCTTTCTTCGTAAAGAGTATGGGGTTACCCCCGAGGACATGGCTCCACTTTCCCTTCTTTCTCCCATTGACGCGATATGACCAAAAAGTGGTTAAAGCGTCCTGAATAACCAACCAATCGACATTGAGCCCCAAATTCCGACACTGAGGATCTGAAAAAGCGACGACACAGATTTTTAGAAAAAACAACAACACTGAACTATGTACAGCCAAAAAGCGACACTGAACTATGTACAGCCGAAAAGCGACACTGAACTATGTACAGCCGAAAAGCGACACTGAACTATGTACAGCCGAAAAGCGACACGGAACGTGGTGAAAAATCGACATTCGACACAGAATTGTGAAAAATCGACATTCGACACAGAATTGTTAACAAAATCGACATTCGACACAGAATTTTGAAAAATTGACATTCGACACAGATCTTTGAAAATTCGACACTGGACACTTCCAGACCCCTATATATATTCACAACAACCATCGATATATATACGTGTATATGTATGTTACATAATTATAAGTATCTTTCCTTTTGTCTCCTTTGCCCAGCTTGTAAAGGAGCAGAAAGGTCGAATTACCGAGCTCTCCAAGTCCAAGCAGGAACAAATTCTCCAGTATAAGGTATGAAAGCACCAATTTAAGCAATGTTTCCTTTGAAGCTCAATTTATCAACTGATAATGCCTTAACTTAGAAGTCAGCTTGATATGGATGGCGTTATGACAACATCGACAGAGCGTTATGACAACAGCGACAGGGCGTTTTGACAAATGGGTGACAACTGTGTCCTGTACACAAGTCATTATTGTATTTTCAGGGTCGTGGAAAATGGTTATTTTCAAAAAGTAATGAAAGGTGGTTTAGGGGATAAACAGTTATGGAGCAGTCATGAAATTCGACCCTATTCTCCCCCCCTTTCTCACGACTCATTATCTTATTTTAGTGTAGGTTCGGTGTCGTAATCTTGGCTGCAGCACTTTTCTACAGTGTCTATGTGTCATGAATAATTTTTTTAATAAAGTTGGTGAGTCGGACGCCTATAAGAGTAGAAAAATACTAATATTTTTCTGACCTGTGCCTGTAAACGACCTTTATCATCAGGGTGACTAATCCATGGCTACATGCTGCAGACGCGGAAAATCCACATGGAAAATCATGAACTTCTCAATTAAAAGCGTCATGCAAGATTTGTGTGGGAGCCCTACATTATTAGTATTGAAGCAAAATGTGTGACATGCACAACGCCTTGTTGTTGTGATCGACTGCGATTGGACTCATTTAAACATGGTCCTTGCATTATGAAATTAACCATCGACCATTGCTTAAAGCAATATGTTCTGTACGTTTTATATTACCATTCTCTTCGCCGCGTCAAATAAGTATATAAGTCTTCAATTTAAAGCCTGAAAGCCTGTGGGCTATCAGGAGAGAAGCAAATTTGTTCAACGGAGCAGAAGTTGGTGGCCGGCTTTATATCCCTGCGCGCCTGTTCGCTGTTCGGTATTCTGTGTGATGTCGACCGCAGCTCGCTAGGACGTCCGCGCGCGATAAACCAGTCCGTGCAGTTTTATGTTGAAATTGTTGTTTTACATACTCAACGAGATACAAAACATTTACGCATCATAATTTTGAGATACTTTTAGTCTTGATTCTAAAAAAAATTTAACCCTAAGATGGCGCATGTACGTAGGCTGCTTTAATATTGACCGGTTGTGTCTGGCGTCAGGAGCGGAACCAGGAGCTGGAAGCTCATCTGGACGAGGCAAGACGACGGATGGTGCAGCTTGAACTCCTCAAACAGGTCAGCCGCCTTCACGCTAGATATTTGTTGAGCTGGAAGAAGACTCTTTTATTATACGGTTTAGGCCTTGGGCCAAAGAGTACATATATGTTTACAGCAATACATGAACGATACAAGAACCGACTTACATATTACAGTGCAACGCCTGATAAATAAACGCCGCGACATTTCTGACAATCTTAGTATTTCTATTTTTAATAAGTTACTGACCCTTAAATTTAAACAGTTTGCAAGAACGGAGATAGTGGAATTTTATATTCGCATAGAGAGGACACGTGGTTAACAAATGCCCGGTCCTTCTAGTGTCCTTGTGACGTCCTCTTCTCGCGTCCTGATTAACATTTAATTCCACCTCGCTATAACACTTAGGGATTCCGTGAGATGACGTAGCGGTCACGTGATTCATTCAGAACGTATAGCGTGTTCAGGATCAGGAGTGGACGCTTTATAAAACCTACATTTCAAAGTTAAATTTCACCGGGATTACTTATCAGACGGGCTGAAGAATACTGCGGTATTACTCGTTATGTCACATAGACATTGAAATACATAAGTCCCGTCGACGGTGTTTGCGAACGCACGTCATATTGTCACTGAGAAACCTTGGGGTGTTTCCCCTTGGGCGTCCTGTATGTACAACCAACTAACCATCTAATTGTCATTGTGACGTGACCAGGAGAAAACCAAGCTCCAGGCCCAGCTGACTGCCCAGAACTCACTGATCGAGGGGCTGAGAGCGGAGAAGACTATCTGGGGCCAGGAGCTGGCCCAGCAAGGTGGGTGTAGCCATATCTAATTAGCTGGCCCAGCAAGGCGGGTGTAGCCATGTCTAATCAGCTGGCCCAGCAAGGCGGGTGTAGCCATGTCTAATTAGCTGGCCCAGCAAGGCGGGTGTAGCCATGTCTAATTAGCTGGCCCAGCAAGGTGGGTGTAGCCATGTCTAATTAGCTGGCCCAGCAAGGTGGGTGTAGCCATGTCTAATTAGCTGGCCCGGCAAGGTCGGTTTAGTCGTGTCTAATTAGCTGGCCCCACAAGGTGGGTGTCGCCATGTCTAATTAGCTGGCCCAGCAAGGCGGGTGTAGCCATGTCTAATTAGCTGGCCCAGCAAGGTGGGTGTAGCCATGTCTAACTAGCTGGCCCGGCAAGGTCGGTTTAGTCGTGTCTAATTAGCTGGCCCCACAAGGTGGGTGTCGCCATGTCTAATTAGCTGGCCCCACAAGGTGGGTGTAGCCATGTCTAATTAGCTGGCCCAGCAAGGCGGGTGTAGCCATGTCTAATTAGCTGGCCCCACAAGGTGGGTATCGCCATGTCTAATTAGCTGGCCCAGCAAGGTGGGTGTAGCCATGTCTAATTAGCTGGCCCAGCAAGGTGGGTGTAGCCATCTCTAATTAGCTGGTCCAACAAGGTGAGTGTCGCCATGTCTAATTAGCTGGCCCAGCAAGGTGGGTGTAGACCTGTCTAATTAGCTGGTCCAACAAGATGGGTGTAGCCATGTCTAATTAGCTGGCCCAACAAGGTGGGTGTAGCCATGTCTAATTAACTGGCCCAGCAAGGTCGGTTTAGTCGTGTATAATTAGCTGGCCACACAAGGTGGGTGTCGCCATGTCTAATTAGCTGGCCCAACAAGGTGATTGTCGCCATGTCTAATTAGCTGGCCCAACAAGATGGGTGTAGCCATGTCTAATTAGCTGGCCCAGCAAGTCGTGTCTAATTAGATGGCCTAATATGGTTAGCAGCCTCTGCCTGAATAGCTGGCGTACAAAGTGGGCAGCCCATGAAAAAGAATGATCTGGCTAACTTCAGCGTTTTTATACGTGTTACTTAAACATATCTTTGGTGTTCTCTGATATTCTCACTCGTGACGTGACGTCATAGCGCCACATATTGTTTCTGTGGCGTTCATATGTCCATATTATCTTTGCCCCGTGGCCAGAATCCAGCTTGGCCCAGGATCGCGGTAGAATGGAAGCCAAGATCGAGACCCTAATGACCGAAATGGTGACGGTAAAGAGGCAACTTGAGGTAAGGCAATATAATTTATTTTGCATAAAGAATACATTACATTTCCTCCAATAAGAGTGGAATTCCTTTATAATATGATCACAAGAATTTACATAATTAAATGTAAATTACTTGTAAATTAATTGCATTGTCATTGTTATTGAAGTGGAACAATACAACACCCTTCCTGATGTAATTTACCTATCCATAAGGGAGACTTCTACAATATGATTTGATGGACTGTAATTTATCAGTTCAGGGGTCCCAGCCTTATGCCACTCTCTATGTGGTCGGCCGGTGAAGTCGTATAATACAGGGTGTCTTATAATGGAGGTACATTAACATTAAAAGGTCCCTGGACAAAACCTCGTTTAAAGGAGTGAGTTGAATCAAATCATCGAGGAATCGTAAAACGCAGGGACCACCCGGCCTACTGTGTTCACTAATGTAGCATTTTAGCGGAATGGAACACAACATGGAGTTGATGCAGTGTTCATTGCTGTATCCATGTAGAAAGAGACAGACGCTGTGCGGATCAAGACCAAGGTGGTGGATGATCAGACAGAAACGATCCGCAAAATGAAGGAGGTACGTCGGTGCCGTATTATAGTAACGCCGCCACTTTATATGTGAAAAAGGGCGACAAAACACGCAACATTTGGTTACCTATTTATCGACTCTTAACAAAGTAATTACACGCTCTATAAAGTAAATAACCAAAGCCTACTGTCATTCAGTGTTGTTAGTGTTACATTTCTTGGAGTTTTGACGTTTAAACAAATAGGTACTATATTTATATAAGATGATAATCATCCCGTCCTCATATGGTTAACGGTATGTTTCTGATCAAGGCGCGCTACGATATAAACAGTGCGCTTTAAAACCGTATAATACAGGGAGTTGTGTTATCATAATGGACGCTAAACTTGCTCTTTACGAACATCATTCACCACCACGGTGATATTTTACAAATATGCCTATAACCCATTTGTTTTTACACCTGCCTTTTCTATGTCGGAAACTGAGTGTCTAGGGATTCCCACGTCTTTCAAAGTCTGCGTCATTTTGAATCATTTTGACAAGATAACGCTTGGTCGGAAGCATTCATTTTTCATGTGTGTATTGTGTTATAATTCATTACTTGTCTAGTATTTATTAGAATGACGCTTTATAGCCGTTAGGAACAGGTATGGTCATATCGTCACATACAATATTGGGCAACGAGCTAAAACCGAGGCCTATGCGCTCAAAACACTGACACACACCAACAAAAGGAAGAAAATAAGAATGCCTTGAAAAGAAATAATTCAAAAGTGATTCATGATATGTAACTTCTTACTATGCGGATTCCGGCTGACAAAGCGAAGTTGTTACTATTTGTTTGGACTCAGGGTTTGTTGGAGAGAGACGAGGTGGTCAAGAGAGCTCGACAGGAAGCACTTAAAGTACAACGAGACTTGGAGGAACAACTCAATGCAGAGACCTTGGCCAATCAAGAGCTGCAGGTAGGTCATGTGATTCGCTGACGTAACACAAGTTGTGTTTCTGGGATATAAAGGAAGCGGCCGTTCTCGAGGAGGGAGCGTGCTTTTCTGCAGTTATCAATTGCGGATTTAAGCCCCTCCTGACAATCATCTGATTGTTCACGAGATATCTTGGTCCGATTCAGCCTTTATTAATGTTAATTGCCCCGACACCAACACCAACCACATAAAACCAATCTACCCGTCCCCCTACGGTTTATGTAACGGCTAAGATCACAAACAAAACTGAAAGTGAATTGAATTGTTGAAGACTTATACAGTATTTCCAAATTACAGAAATGGAATGTTCAGAGAAATAGTCCCTCGTTGTGGGAACGTGTACGTAGGTTTACTGTGCGTCACGTGTGTAGAAGTTGTTAGCAAGTATCAACATCTATTGATTTGGGTCAGCATGTCAGTAATGCATGTAACATTTACACATTGGTAGGAGAAGTTAGAGCGCATGCGCGAACGGAAGGACGAGCTGAAAGATCAAGTGTGTGATGTCAGCGAAAAGCTCGAAGAAGCTCAGAATGCGTACAGGTATTTTATCGTGTTACTGTCAGTGACGCCTTCAGACTTGTGGTGCTATAAGTAGCTCAATATGCTCATGGTTACTATATTATATCGGGGGGCCTCCCTGGTGTAGTGGTTAGCGCACTAGACCGCAGATCAATAGGTCCTGGGTTCGAATCCGGGCTCGGGCACCTAATCTGGGGCATGTTTCATTCCTTCATCGTCTCGGGAGGTTCCTTGGCCCAATTTAGCCTGTATGTGCACAAAAGTGGCCTAAAACACCAACATTCCATTCCTACTATATTATATCGCTTTTAGTGAAGAAGAAGAAGAATTGTGTTTATATAAGAAGCTCACATGTATTTTATTGTATGACTGTTAGTGATATCTTTACGAATTGCGTTTATATATGGCTCAGAGAGTCTGAATATCAGCCATCAATGTAGATCCACAACAAGCTATATTATTATAATACCTCTGCTACAAGATGGTATGCTCTCTATTACAAACTAATGTCCTTTGCTTTGAATGACCAGCACGCTGAACAGTCAGTGGAAGCACAAATCGAATCTGATTGGTCAGCTCGAGTCTCACGTGACTCAGATAAAGACTTCGTGGGAAGAGAAGGTGAAGAAGTTGGCAGATGAGAAGGAGAAGGCGGTGCACGCGGCCAGGTATGTGATCTCCGTGTGTGTGCCTCCACGTCACTGAATTACTTCACTCTCTACATGCGGCACTCGTGCGACCTATTCGTTGAGGAATTACTTACCTTGAAACTTGGGGCCGGCCCGGTAGCTCAGTGGGTTAGAGCGCTCGCCTTGAGTACTCAGGCCACCTGAGAGCCTAACGGCATTTAGGTTTCGCTGTGGCCATGTCTGTGTGGTCGCAGGATAACGATCGCATGTCCTTCTTTGTAAAGAGTAGGGGGTTACCCCCGGGGACATGGCTTCACTCTCCCTTCCTTCTCCTATTGGCGCGAAATAACCAAAAGTGGTTAAAGTGTCCTGAATATACGACCAACCAACCTTTACACTTAATGATTAATTTAGCCTTCATGACCAGGGATTGGGTGACTCACTGGTGACATTGGATTGTTCGTTCTCTGTGACGTAGATGGCGGCTTATTTTATATGCGTTATGATATTTAACACTATCTGCGGTAAACCGTCGTTGGATGACATTAGGGCTGGGATTAATCGTGTAAATATAGTTAAAGGGGAAATAATTAACAGTTTAACCAGGGGCATCTACCGACAGAGCGGCGAATGAATTAAATATGGTGTATCACAATACCTGTTAAATCAATGTTCTAATGGCTGTAGGAGTTTGCCACACGCTTTGTCAAACATTCATGGAAAGCGTTAACTATGACCATAACACTTTGAATGACGCATTAGATGACTGACGTCATTGCTGGAGAGCAGCGAATGGCGAGCGAGCTCCCATGTCACTGCTTGGCTGTTGTTTTTATTTTCATGACGCTTTAACCACTTTTGGTCACATCACGTCAATGGGAGAAGGAAGGGAAGAGCTGAGCCATGTCCCCGGGGTAACCCCCTACTCTTTGCGAAGAAGGACATGAGAGTTTTATCCTGCAACCACACAGACATGGCCACAGCGGGGCTCGAACCACCTATTTCACTGACACCCACCCTGAGACAGTTACTGCAAGTGTTGTTGTCTTTGGCTTACAGTCTGGCGGTGGACAAGCTGAGAGACATGGACGACGCTTTCCGGAAACAGCTCGACACCCTCCAGGAGAGTCACCAGATGGCGCTGCAGCAGGTGGAGGATCAAAAACAGGAGGAGATTGATCTGGCCAACAGGCGGGTGAGTTGCTACCTTCGTGTCGCCCGGCACTGTGGGACGGCGAGGTGGAAAGCGGATTGTGCTGTGGACTGGAGAGTACATGTTACTTCGTTATTAGCTTTATTTAATCGTACTAACCTAACGTGTACAGGTAACGTGTCACCATCGCGCATGTAATACTCATCTATATAAATTGTTCATAACGAAGATACTCAACACTGGTTCTGTCTCATCCAGATGTAAGTGCTCCCAGAGTGTGTTTCTTATGTTTATACGGCGAATCGTAAATTATACTATCTGTGTACCGCAACCGTTTGGGCGAGGTAAAATTTGATACACATAAGTAATCTGGGTGTTCTACGTCAGCAAAATGTGTTATGCAACATTATTGTGCTTTACATCATGACCGCGTCTTCTATGTCGCCAATGTTGCACGTCACTATTGTGTCTTCTGCTACGTCACTAATGTGTGTTACCGTCACTAATATGTCTTCTGCTACGTCACTAATATGTGTTACACGTCAGTAATATGTGCTACACGTCGCTATTATTTAGATCTCCTACATCATAAGAGTGTTTTGCACGTCATTAAGATACGTTTTACATCACGGCCGCAGGTGTTGGAGGTGGAGGGGGAGATGCGAGCGCTGCTGATGGAGACGGACGCCAACAAAAAAGCGATGGACGAGCGGGTCAAGAAACTGACGCGGGCGTTCACCGAGCTTCAAGGCGACCTCATGTGACGTATCGAGTCAACCCACGGACCTACAAAGACTGTGTACATATAAACAACGCGTGTCACCGAGTTTGGGATCGGCTTATCTAATTGGTTAAGCGATATCGACGTATCTAAGTGGTGAAAGCGATATAGCTGTATCGTCGTATCAAAGTGATGAAAGCAATATCGCTGTATCGACGTATCAAAGCGATATCGCTGTATCGACGTATCAAAGTGATGAAAGCGATATCGCTGCATCGACGTATCAAAGTGATGAAAGCGATATCGCTGTATCGACGTATCAAAGTGATGAAAGCGATATCGCTGTATCGACGTATCAAAGTGATGAAAGCGATATCGCTGTATCGACGTATCAAAGTGATGAAAGCGATATCGCTGTATCGACGTATCAAAGTGATGAAAGCGATATCGCTGTATCGTCGTATCAAAGTGATGAAAGCGATATCGCTGTATCGACGTATCAAAGTGATGAAAGCGATATCGCTGTATCGAAGTATCAAAGTGGCGAAAGCGACATCGCTGTATCGACATATCAGTGATGCAAGGGATATCGCTGTATCGACGTATTGGAGTGGGTGCAAGCGATATCGCTGTACATATCTAAGTAGTGAAAGCGATATCACTGTACATATCTAAGTAGTGAAAGCGATATCGCTGTATCCACGTACCAAAGAGGTGAAATCGGTATCGCTGTATCGACATATCGAAGTGGGAAGTGGCGTGAAAGCGATATCGATGTATCGAATCGATGAAAGTGACATCGCTGTATCGACGTGGTGACCGCGATATCGCTGTATCGACGTATCATAGTGGTGTGAAAGTGATATCGCTGTATTGACACAACGAAATGGTGCAAGCGATATCACTGTATCGACGTGGTGACAGCGATATCGCTGTATCGACGTATCATAGTGGTGTGAAAGTGATATCGCTGTATTGACACAACGAAATGGTGCAAGCGATATCACTGTATCGACGTGGTGAAAGCGAGATGGCTGTATCGACGTGATGAAAGCGAGATCGCTGTACCAAAGAGGTGAACGCGATATCGCTGTACCAAAGAGGTGAACGCGATATCGCTGTATCGACGTATCGAAGTGGTGCAAGCGATATCGCTGTATCGACGTGATGAAAGCGAGATCGCTGTACCAAAGAGGTGAACGTGATATCGCTGTATCGACGTATCATAGTGGTGTGAACGTGATATCGCTGTATCGACGTATCATAGTGGTGTGAACGTGATAGCGCTGTATCGACGTATCCGTCCAAAAGTTGCCTAAACGAGATGGCCGTTACAATGGCCATTACATTCCTTGTTCAACACGCAAGCGTTATGACAACCCCCCCCCCCTCCTCACCTCTTAACAGCCGAGGGAAGACGTTATGACATGATTAGGGCCGGTACGTTTTAACCTATCCTCGACCCATCCATTGAATGCCTTCTCTTGTGTTGTATATAATGGGTAGTTTGCTAATTTACTGTTCAAAGGTAAGCTTACTTTCGTATGCAGCAATCAGTTCAAAATAAAACCTGATTAATAACATCGTGAAAACAGTTGGTTATGTTTTCTGGGGCCGATATCAGTTTCAGAAAGATAATAAACAAACAAAATGTCAGTTAATAACCCAGTATTGTGATTTTACTCTTAGATCTTTCATTGTTGCTCTTATCAGATCGGAAGGGGGGGGGGGGGGTACTGAAACAAGGGACAGAAAAACATAGCCCAGTAAATGTAATTTTATTTTCATGCTTTATTTACTTAATAGATAACATGCCGTACATGATTTGATCTTAATTTCCCATCAAAGTGAGGAGTATAACAGACTCGAACCGTAAACCAGGCATTTCGAGCATATCTCATTGACTCATTTGTGCCTACCACATGCACGAACACGTTATTATTAACCTGATAACACTGCAGCTGCTGAAACTGGATCCACACGACGGGTTACTAAAGCTGCCATGTACGGCATCACTTCAATATTGAACTGAAGACCAGATACTACAAGTCATTAAACATTTAACCCCAGATACCACGGGCTTCTTGATCTAGATGTCGAGCCAATGCGACCCATATTAATTGGTCGTTTTGCCTTTGAACACAAAATATGATTAGCGTTCTGCCTGGCCGTTAATATGGTGTAAGATCCAGATAATAAAGAACACAGTCCGGATCGTGCCACACCGGCCACGGCCACAGGATCTCGTCACTCTTTGAAGAAATGTCTTTGTTTATATATATCATAACGCGCTCCCAAAATGACGTCATCTTGATTACGTCATAATAACCAGTGGCGTAAATAACGATGTCATTTTCGGAACGTAACAAGCGGCGAGACCCTGTGGCCACGGCGGACGTTTAAGATAGCGCACTTAATTATAAATGGACACACTTAAGGTCGAGAGCGGGTGGGGGGTCAAAAAAAATTCGTCGACAGATTTTTTTTATTTTTTCTCTAGATAAGTATCATGTATGGATCTACCTGAAAATGTAATAACAAATATTTGTCACTACACTAAAAAAAAAGTTTGGGGCATTTTTGTCAAATTGGCTTTAACATGGCGGTCAATGGGAAAATCCTATAAATGTGTTTTTTTCTTCATGTTTTTAAATCCCCTATAAAAACTGGTCGACAGACTTCCACAAAAAACTGCCTGCTGAAGCCTAGCGTCATAGTGAATACAAAAATAACAAAAAAACGATATGTTACTGAACTAACTTTTGTTCTATAAGCTCTTTTGTAACCAAAATAGGCCAAAAATGACGAATTGTCACAATTGTGCCTTTCGGCACATATGTGCAATCACTAAATATCTTGGTATTTGCTTGTAATACATCAAATACATGCAAATTTGGTGGAGGAAACATTATTTGATGTGACATAGATTGATATTGGTTGCTATTTAATCCTAAAAATTCAAAAAAATAAATTGAATTTAGTTCTGAAAAAATCCGCCAGGCGCCACCCGCTCTCGACTTTAAATGTAACAATAACACTTCGTTGATAATAAACATTGCTTAAATAGGTAAGTCTTTCTCTGCGGGTGGAATACATCTGCCATACTATTTACCGTCACACCAATTGGGCATGTCAGTGAACCTTCAAGGAGCGTGCATACACCTCCAGCAACGACGGTAGATCGAATGTCAGTGAACGTACAAGGAACGCTCATACACCTCTAGATATCGATGTATTGGTTACATATGAACCTCTAGACCTATAGAGAAATACCTTACAGTAATTCACGAAGCGTCTGGTAAGCTCTACATCTTCAGTAAATGAACAAGCATGTAGGCCTATAACTGATAAAAGCACAAGCCGAGGATTACCCCCCCCCCCCCCAAACATAGCAACAGAGACGGACAAAGACGAAACAACTGATGAAAGGCCACAGCAGCAGGGTTTACTTCAAATAATTGATTAACAATAATGTTAAATGTTAAAAGACATGTAAGGAACAAATGACCTGCAGATTATATATAAATCTATTTTACCCCCAGACATGATTCAATCGCTCCATTGAATGAGTGTTCAGACGAGTTGAAAGTATATCTTATCAAACCATTTATTAAATAGTGAAACAACACACAGGTTCAACATTTTAGAGAGAGCCTCATTAGTACTTAATTATTTCTTCAATATTCATTCCCGTTACAAAGAAGTTAGAATGATCCGCAAATAATATGCTTAACAGTTCGCGACCCAGGGAGGGTAGGACATTTATTTTACAACTATGCCGTATACTTCATGGGACTTGGTTACAGCTGGATCCATCACGGGCCATCCGACTACTGCAACAGTCGTTAATGAGGATTATGGTTAGGGACAGAGGAGGTAACGGATCTGTTTGTCTTCAACAGGAACTGATGAGATATTAAATATTTAATAGGGGTGTGGAAGGGGTTAATGGCGACACGCGACACAGGCATATTAGAAAATCCGACATTCGATATTGAGCCCCAACTTCCGACACTGAGGCTCTGAAAAAACGACAATGACACATATTTTTGAAAAAAAAACGACACTGAATTTAGCCAAAAAGAGACACGGAACGTCGTGAAAAATTGACATTCGATGCTGAGAATTTTGAAACCCCTATCAGACCCCTCGCAATGCCCAACGTCACTGGAATCTTCATATTTGACATTGAATTAGTATATCGAACAAAAAGATAAACAATAGTTAAACTATGCACACGGGAATGTTTGTCTTGGGCAATCTGGCGATAAGTGTTCAACACCATTGGCCACCTATCATTGAGTCTCTATGCTGTAGGCTACATAAAGCTATGGTTAGTTATTCAGTACTGAACGCACATTTTACAGATTTTAACGTTTGCCTTCGAACGCCGGCGTGTGTTGGCAAGAAGACAGCTCCTTTGGCGGACTGGCACGAAGATAAGCTACCTTTACACCCCCCCCTTTCCCCACGCCCAAAAGTAACATGGGTATGGGTGGGGGCGGGTCAGGGGTCATCCTTGTTTGGCCCTTCTTTTACTAAGTTCATGCATGCATGGCATGCTGGAACAAGTCCCGTTGGAATAAACTGCAGGTCTCAGAAACTGGTTCTCATGCAGTATCCAATCACCAATTACCAATTTAAGGATGTATCAATGGTACACTCCAAAGGAAGTGTGTATATATATATGGCAATATCATGCAGGTATAAGCCTTTGGGATAGATAGCCTCCCATACCCATCATTCGTAGCTCGACCCATGGTGGACAGTATATATATGTATGTGATACATAATCTATAACATGGCAACATTTGGCACCATGTCTCAACATAAGTCTACGCTGGGCTTGAGCACTCCTAAGTACCCAGTCAGGAGTTTAATTTACACATAATACAAAGTTTTCACGTAACCCATCAATATAATAATGACATTTACAGCAGATTCAGTGTTAAACATGGGCTCCGATGCCGCTTGTGCTGGCATTCGTATACACATCCCTCCCCAGTTATTCCACACAGACCAGCAGCTACGCTTTTTAAAACTTATATATGTAGAGATCTTGCCTTACATGAAAAACACCAGGTGGTTATAAAAGGAGGCTGATGTATCAAGAAACGTTTGTGCCTTCGTGAGAATATCGTAAATACTGATATGTTGAGATTTAATCCAATATACATTTGATTACCATAATACTGATTATTATTATTATTATTAGGATAAACTATGCCCATTTAAAACTAGCGTAACTTAAATGCTGCCGTCACATACGATTCAACAACGCGCCCTCCACGAATTGCATAGAAAAGTAACTGTGACTTGAAAGCACTGATCATATAAGCCAATGTCCTAAGTCTACAATATCAGCCAGCTGTGTTCTGCCATGTCACGTGGAATGACGTCATAATACCGGAATGCCAAACGACGGATCATGTGACGACGGCGACGAGCAGATATGTTCAAGACATCTTTTTTTTTTAATGTGAAATAACGTTTTCGATTTTCATCCATACTTGTTTTAAATATCACGTACGTTTCTCTCGGTGTGCCACTTGGCGGTAAATCCCGAAAGTAGGACTTCTCTGGAGTTTCGACAGCATGTTTGGTGGCAGGCGATACATGTAACGAGATTTCATGAAATTTGGCTCCTTGCACAGGATGTACGCCATCATCAAGTTGAAGCGGTGTTTGATGAACTCGTAGAAATTGTACTCGATTTCCATTTTTTTGGTCATGATTCGGCGAGTCTCGCTCGATATGGCAGGGTGAGTGTTTTTGTTCAGCACGCCTCGATTGCGTTTCGCTGGAACGAGAGCAATGTAGATATAGCAACGAGCAATGATATAACTGAAACTGTTCTTTCGGTCTATTGTCTAGTTACTTATTATTGCTTCTATCCCTGAAATGAATGCCTCCTTATATATTTTGCTTTACGATAGATTGAATTGGATATTCGTGTTACATATGTACAGGATACACGTGTTACTCATTTTTAACATGCGCAGAAACGAAAAAGCGCTTTTATTATCTCCATATTGCAATTTATTATAACGTGGGGCACATAACGATAAATCAAATCTATGACAAAAGTAAATATCAGCAACCAAATAGGGGTTTGGAAGGAAGGGTCCAGTGTCCAGGGTCGATTTTTCATAATTCTCAGTGTCGAATGTCGCTTTTTTTCTAGTGTCGTTTTTGGCTAAGTTCAGTGTCTCTGTCGATGTCGCTTTTTTAAATCCTCAGGGTCGGAATTTGAGGGTCAATGTCGAACGTCGATTTTTGAAATACGCGTGTGTCGCGTGTCGCCATTGAACCCGCTTCCAGATCCCCTCCAAATGTAGCGTGACAATTACTGACTAACTTTTGAGGACTTGATATGTTCTGTATGCGTCCTTGAAGATGTGTGGCATGAAGAACTCCAGCGCTATGTAGAAATCATCTAGATGCTCCAGAAGGCCAACCACAGGGAAGTGACGTAATACGTTCTGTTTGGCACGTGTCAGGGCCACTGTGTTGGGGTATCTGAGATTAAGAGGCAAAGAGAGGTGGGGCACACCTGTTGTAACATGAGGATTTCACAGCGACCAAATTTATATCAATATTATGTACCCGGCTTATATATCAATGTAAGTATTGCATTTGATTGCGGGGCATGACGTTACGTTACGTTCCTTTATATTTTATTGACGTTGCGTGACGTTACGCTACATTTCATATTTTATTGACGTTGCGTGACGTTACGTTACATTTCATTATATTTTATTGACGTTGCTTGATGTTACGCTATATTTCATTATATTTTATTTAAGTTACATTATAATACAATATACGCTATAGGGCTGTAAAGTTCTCACGGGTTCTA
The DNA here is from genome assembly GCA_964019135.1 of Arenicola marina. Lineage (NCBI taxonomy): Eukaryota > Metazoa > Annelida > Polychaeta > Arenicolidae > Arenicola > Arenicola marina. Next base: position 14,548,556 of record OZ025257.1, read on the forward strand.
TTTTCGGTTTATATGCTTTGGTCATCGACAAATAAACACGAGCTTCTAGAACGAGTGCAAGGTAAAAGTATAAAATAATACAGTATTATATTATTATTATTGTTTTTACTTGGGTAGTAATCAGAAAATATGTATGTATTTTGGCTACACTCGCCCGTCTGGCACAATACAAACGTTACCTGCATATTGGTTCATGTCCACAAAAGTAAGGCACCAGTTGAAAGAATCCGCTCGTGTCCGGCTGCACGCATTCTGGGATACCTAGTTTGACACACTGGTCGTAACTCTACGATAAAGAGCGTTAAGGTAGATGCATAGGTTACATTTTTATCAGACAAAATTTCTTGACATTTTTTCAACTTATAGTACTGTGTATCCAAAACGATAAAATAACATAAAAAAAGATATGTCTTCTACCTACTTTTCTGTCAAAATGACGTTGAATGGGTAGGGGGTCACTTCTAATTTTATAATGGCCGTCAATGGAGAATTTTGGAATTTCGACACGAAATATTCAACAGAAAAAAAACGGCTCAGACAAAGTTAATAAAAATTTGTTAATAAAAAACGATGATACGATGATGTGGGGGATCCCTACACTCCCACCCCCCCCCCCCCCCCCCTCAGCGCTATGTAATTTGCCGGCTTGTTTCTAGTGCCAGTTCGTTCAAAGATATATTTATACATCCCAATAAGTTCTTTTGTTTGCTTGGACATGCGTTTGCCTATCACAGCGCATCAGTTTCGCGACTTTGTTACATAAACAAGAAATAAACGATGACGCGCTGCGGACAATAGAGCATTCGCCAGATTAGCCTGGTTCCGCGGCCCAACTTCGCTCGCTCGCTCACGGTGCTTACGAGTATGAGTATGAGCGGCGGTACCAGCTTATCGCCAGATCGCAGCGGCATAGTCCACCAGATGGCGCCACAGTGATGCAGGGAACCTCCTTAATAAGGTTTGATTAGTGACGCGCACTTGGTATATGCTATATATATATATATATATACAGTATACGTGGAGTTTAGAACGGGTTATCTCATAACTGGAGTTGTTATGAGCGAATATATACATATAAATCTGCCAATGGATGAACTCTATTTCCAACACACACGTACACACACAGCCCAGCCCAGCCTTCCCCAGATTCCGCCCCCATCACATGTTGTAACTTTGCCGTATCAGTATGGGCCATAGCAGAATATAGATCAGAGTTAGAAGCCAGGCGATATTTTGCATTGTGTTATCAACAATCAAACGATATATTTCGCGTTATGAATTGCTTTTCCGTATCTTCAGATCCGACTAGCGTTATATTAACATGTATGCATCATTCCATTTTGCTATTTTATCCCGGTAGTTCAGATCTCTCGCCTCGGTAGGCCTAAATGAACTGTTTTAACGAGTGTTTATTTGCGTATCAGAGAGATTACATGCGCAATCGAAGTATGTTTGTCCATAGCGCAATAGAGCGAGTCTCCATTTACCAAAACAAATCAAAATACAACATACCAATTAGCTTAACATTTTCTTGCCCAGTTGTCACGGTATTTCATAAACCAGCGTGAACAGGGTCCATCGTTACCGCCTTACCATGTGTCGGCGCTCCTCCGACATTGGGCGGACATGACCTCCGGCGAACCGGAAGAAGTAATACAGGGACGCCTGCCGTTCAATAGGGTCCCGGATGATGTTGGTGTAGACTGGGCCGTCGGTCGCCCAGTACCTGGCGGGAGGCGGAGGGTTTAAACGTTATAACAAGTATGTAGACTGGGCCGTCGGTCGCCCAGTACCTGGCGGGAGGCGGAGGGTTTAAACGTTATAACAAGTATGTAGACTGGGCCGTCGGTCGCCCAGTACCTGGCGGGAGGCGGAGGGTTTAAACGTTATAACAAGTATGTAGACTGGGCCGTCGGTCGCCCAGTACCTGGCGGGAGGCGGAGGGTTTAAACGTTATAACAAGTATGTAGACTGGGCCGTCGGTCGCCCAGTACCTGGCGGGAGGCGGAGGGTTTAAACGTTATAACAAGTATGTAGACTGGGCCGTCGGTCGCCCAGTACCTGGCGGGAGGCGGCGGGTTTAAACGTTATAACAAGTATGTAGACTGAGCCGTCGGTCGCCCAGTACCTGTCGGGAGTCGGAGTGTTTGAACGTTATAACAAGTATGGGGGTGGGGAGTACCATCTCCGATCTTCGCGATTGACATCCAGGAATTCTTCGAGATTCGCGATCAGCTGTTGGCAATTTTGGGGGATCGTTATCCGTACAATTCCTTCAACACGAAGACCCTTTCCCTATTTACCGCGATCCGCTATAGCAGCCTGTGAATTCCTTGATATTCGCGATATCACCATTAAGGCGTTTTTTTCTGCGCCCAGCCGTAAAATGTCCTAATCTTGGAGATTCGATATTGCTCTCCCTAAGTCTTGGTAATTCGTGATTCAGAGGGGATACCCCCCACCCCTCTCAATTATGGATGGTTAGGCAATGTTCCCGCAAAAACGGCTTTTAACTGCCATTTTGTAGATGACATCGACGCGTCGCGACTCGGATTCATTGGTTCGCCAGTCAATTAGGTGGAAACTACGACATGTTGGAATTCTATTACTTGTACTTCTACCGTTTTGTTCCTCTCTGTATGGAGTTCCAGCAGATGACATATATAAGATTTCACTATCTTAGTTTTTGCCATCTGTCTAAATTTGATGGTCAGCAAAAGTAGAACTACTACGATTGCACGATTCACCGTAATTTGTAAGTCGGTACTTGTATCGCTCATTTCTTGTTGTAAGTACTCTTTGGCCCCAGGCCCAAACGGTGCAATAGAAGATTCTTCTTCAACATAGTTGTCTTAACTGACGTCGGCGCGTCGCCGTTAATTGTGAATTAAATGCGACATGCGCTCTGAGAAGGCTGACATGTTCGGGGCTCGCCTGCCCATAACATGACAACTAGTATACTACATTAGATGATGCGGTTCAACATTTTACTTCATCCTGGTAGATGGGATGCTAGCGTTTGATGTGTCATTTTATCGCGATAAAAGCTTAGACATAAATCGATTGATAGCAAATAAATTCAAGACGATAGGAAGTCACATTATCAACCATATGGTCACGAGAGAAACGTAACCATTTGCCGCACAATGACCCAAAAACATAACATTGATTCCTATGCGTCCTATGGGTCACTGAAGTGGCTCCCCCTACCGGCTGAAGTCGATGAAGTAGAGGTGGGAGCTGTACAACAAAGGCAGCGAGTGGTTCATCGTCATGTCTATCATCTGCAGCATCTGGAAATACATTCCCAAAAGCCGTCCATTACAAACTGTACAGTGTTCTACACTCATGCAGGTGGCGACAGAGAAATATGGCCTCTAGGCAAACAATGAGCAAACTAAAGCAAATCATAGTGTTATAGATACGGCCAAGCGCCCACGATAACGGGTTCTCACCGCTTCATGGCAGGAGGTGGATTGGAATCTGCAACGATGACGGGGGTAAAGCGTAAACAGTGTCTCTGTTAGATACTGTTAAAGGTGGTAATACTGGTAAGTTGAAGGGGATAATGCTAAGTATTACCACCTTCATCAGACACTTGCCAACAGTGACATTATAAAATGCTTCTGATTCGCGCCCGGAACCACCATACTAGGCGCGTTACCCTTAATACTGGTCTTACACGCGCTATTCCTAATAATAACACACGTTCCTAGTAGTAATAATGACCTCATATAATGGTCGTCCAAACGAATGCCTGATCTGTCCGTTGGTCCATCTTCCATGTTAGATCCCACAACATGGGTTACTGTAGTGAATCGTACGTGCGTGCGAGTAATACGAGAGCTATAGGGCTGTACAGTCACTACGGGGTCTTATCGAGATCCCACGAGACATGCACACTTTTGCTCTACGTCAATGCGTAGCATCAACGGCCTGTACTTGCTGCCTACCTTCCGGTTGTTTGCCTTCACTCGCATCACACAGAAGAACGGCTAAAGCTGCCCTTGGATTTACAAGTAACCACTGGTTCTGCGCATATCAGAATTATAACCATCCGAATAGATTTACGTAATATGTTGTAGGTAAAACCTAGAAGGCGAGCGTAGCCTTTGACTTTGTTGTGAAGCAATTTTTTGGACCCCCACTGATGATAACTGGGCTAAACTGTTTCTCATAACCTTATGACTTGTTCTTTTTAAAGGTGAAGTTTTACATATTATGCTGTTTTGTATATTTAATATCAAAGTTTTGGTACTAAAAAAAGTAGATCTAGTAGTCTAGTAGTACATTTGATTTGTAGTCAAGTGACCTGCCCCTGACAAAATCTGTCATGATTTAGGTTCCTATTAGATCTACCCTAGGTTGCTTTATTTGTGATCTGCCGGTAAAGTTTCGTTCGAGAGAAATTGCCATCTAAAAATAGGCTAAGGCAATGAAAAAAATTGACTGACCAAAAATGTTCGTTCTCAAAGTTTAAAAGTGCCGTGTTTTGTGGGGAGGGTTCATTGCATCGTGTAGGTGGAGTGCCATGGTCAGATAGATGCGGCCGGCAATAATTATGTTCCTGCCTTCCTGCTCCCTGATTTGGATTTGTAACTTCACGACTCAGCTCATGTAATGAGCTTGAGTAATTATGCTCAAGATCTCTAGAATTTGAAACTGTGCGACTGGTTGACTGGGTTGTGTTACGGTTACTTTTTTATGTAACTGTGGTCCGCCATTATTCAATGCAGGAAAACCAGCAAGAAGTAGTCTACGATAGACAGAGATCCCAAATGACACGCAGCTGTGATAGAAGCTTTTAGTTTTGAAGTAGATGTACTAAAGAAGGGGAGCACAACTTGTTTTGATTTGATAATTGGACTACTGTACTACTTTTTAAATATAATAAAGAATGCTAATGGAGATCTTGATAACTTATCTCTAGATGTAGGCTAATCTTAAGTAAAGGGTTTGTTATAAACCAAAAAAAATTTTTTGCGCCAAATTCTTTAAAGCTTGGATCCAGCTTTGTACATTACCTTCTAGCTGAATCTATATTAGAAGTTAAAGTTATTTCAAGGATCCTACACGGACGCCTGATGAACTTTCAAACAGCCCACTTGAATGAACACAGATGTTGCTTTGATTCGATAATCAGAGTAAGGTTACTATTTAAAGTAAGCTTATTAAAGAATGCCAATGGATAGATGTTCGAAGGTCTTAATAGATCCAACTTATCTCTAGATGTAGACTAAGCTTAATTAAAAGTTTTGTTAAAAATCAGTTAACAACAGCAATTTTTGCCTCATTTTTTTTTAAAGCTTAGATCCAGATAGATCTGTATACTAATATTAGAAGTCTATTTTAATGAAAGGCTCAAAGACGGTTGTCCCAATCAAATGGTTCCTTTAGCTTGTCTAGGAACCAGTCAAAATTTTTTGACGGATCCTGCACGGATGCCTGATGAACTGTCAAATAACCCAGTTAATTAAATGTGACACAAATAAGTGGTTAAACTCATATGTTTTAAATGTGACATTAGATCTAGCACTTTTTTGGGCCAAATTCTTTAAAGCTTGGACCCAGCTTTGTACATTACCTTCTAGCTGAATGAAGTTAAAGTTATTTGTCGGATCCTACACGGACGCCTGATGAACTTTCAAACAGCCCACTTAAATGAACTGTAAACGTAACAACGCTCCTTATATGGACTGATCATGCGAGGAGATTAGTGCTTCGTTTGTCCAGAAATGTAAACATCGATGAATTGCCTCAAAATACAACGCTTCCAACAGTCTCATCGAATGGACCACATGCATCATGAAGAGATAAATGTCTTATCTTTAACTATATTATGATTTCATAGTTAACAATGCCTGGACCAAAGCAAACAAAAAATAGTTTCACACCCACTCGATTCTTCACGCACAAACCGCGCAGCTGGCCGGTTCCCAACACTCAAACGTTGACTAAGCTTACAAAGAGTGCGCGTCAAGCAGCTGTAGCAAGGCACCAGCGTGATGCGCACTCGTTCTAAGAGCACGTGTTTTTTTTGTTGGTCCCCCCAAAGACCTAAACCGGAAATAGAACCCGCGAGAACTGTACATCCCTATATGCTAAAAAAATCGCCCAAATATGAAACAACGGTGTCGTAGTTCACGTAAGTACATAGTTTAGCTGACTACGGGGCTTAGTCGACTAAAGTTACCATTTAAATGCAGCCGTCCATGCCCCGTAGGCGGCAAACTATGTATATAAAATACGGATTGTCCATTTAAACTTAAGGAGTGCCTATGTTCATCTTAATGCAAGATACCAATGTTATGGGTAATAATCAGAACCCTTAACGGGACTCACATCGTGTTCGTTGTTCACCCACAACTGCATGGTTCTATTGGTCATGTACCAGATCTTGGGGTTTTCCACGGGGTAGTTAAAGCCGTTACGACGGGTAAGTGATTGGAACACCTGCATGGACGTGGTGCTCCCACACTTTTGCACACGGTTGTAGAACACACGCTGGGCGTGGCGGAATTTCTTTCTCTGTTCTGCGGTTGGTAGAAAACCAGCGGAGTCTGAAAAAACACGTTAAATGAGACCATAATTAATTCTAACAGTTGCTGTTTGATAGTCATATGCATATCCTAATAATCGATTTAGTCGTAAGCCGAAACCAATGCCACTTCACTTTCACATAAAAATAACCGCCTCAGAAAATCAACTGTGCGCTATATGAAGTTTAGTTCAGCATTGTAAGCCCTCTGGCTCATATTATAATTCAAAGACAGTTGAACATTCTGTCATTGAAATAGAAGCTCCAGTGTTATTGGATATTACACGAATGCTGCTTTATTTCAGGAGATCAGCCTTACATTCAGGTGCAACTACAACATCTTTGGTGTGTTATGACAGCTCTTCGTTTTATTTCACTTGGACAGCGCTAGTCAGCTGCGCATATCGCTTAATCATAAGCGTTGTTTGTGCTTGAGGCCCACACGACGCGGTAAGCAAGACTAATACCGCTTTTACGAGATCCCCAAGGAAATTATAGCTCTACGCAAGCAAACACAACACTTCGTGTCAACTGCGTATATATGTACGCAAGCGAAAAATGTGAGCAATAAAACCAGTAACAACGGCGGCGTGTTGCCCGGTTGTTTGGCCTTTGTAGAACTTAGGACAGACACGCTTTTATGGAGAGGAGGGAGAGGGCGAGGCTTCGGGGGGGGGGGGGGGGCGGGGAGGGGGTAATCGCAATAAACTTTCATACTGAGCTGGCGGGGGTCTGTGGTGATATTGTGTTTATGAGTGATAAACGGCCCCGTTGGTTCCTGTGTCATTGCCTGCTTTATTGATTGAGGTCCACTGGCACTGGCTACAGCAGCGGGGGTGTCGAGGGGCTCGAGGCGCAGGGTTATTGGTCACTGTCTTGTTCCCTTCTGCGGAGAGTGGAGGAAATGGTTCCTTTCCACCTTGATATATCCATTTGAGGCGATTGATATACTTCCAAATCGTAAATATTTGGGCCACGTAAGCACAAACTCAAATTCATTAATATTTGCATTCATGATTTATTATTGATTTCAAAATCATGACGGCGTGTTTAATACTGCTATATTGCAAATTCCAATATTGATTCCTCAGATAAACACGGTCTAGTCGCTAAATTATATATAAGTGAGATATTTACGTCTTCGTGGGATTAATGAGTATTTATTGCTCGTTTTCAGATACAATATATTAATAATTGATTTATTAGTCGGTTATAGCGATATACTATGACCCCCAGTACAGTGGTGGAACCAGTGGGGAATCACCAGGACCCCCCCCCCCCCCCCCGCGGCCATACACACACACCCTTTGATCCAGGATGCCCTGCTTCAACGTAAACTGTATGCATCCGTCTTTTTGGTAAAGAACCCGATTTCACCACCTGCCCACAGTGGACCCCACCTCCTCTCTAACTTAAAATCCAGCACCGGCGCCGGCAGTATATGATAGACAGCATCAGGGGCGGATCGAGAACATCTGGATAAGGGTGCCCCCGTGGGGGGCGGTTTCGGTTTTCACGGGTTAAATGGGATAAATTTCGGCCCTGAAAGGGGGGCCGGGCATGGTCGCCCCCCCCCCCCCCCGGATCCGCCCCTGTCGCATGTCTAATTCAAGCAGACCATATTTAAATTATATTTTAAGCATTAGGCTCATCTTACGATTTGGCACTATTATAGGCATTACTCGCACATATATAGAATTATATAATACTTTATATATACAGCAAAACCCCCAATCCCCCCCCCCACACACACACACACATACACACACCTGGAGTGATACACATGTCGGCCTCGGCGATGGCGCCAGGGTTCGAGGCGTTTCCTCCGGAGACGACTGCCGCCTGGGCCGGCAGGAAGCCCTCGGGGATGCCCAGGCAGGGGCAGCACCCCCCACCATCGGCCTCGGGCTTGGGCAGCCACCGGATGTGCTCCACTCCCAGGATGAGGAACACAGCGAAGGCGACGGCGAAGGGGATCAGAGTCCGCCAGCATGTTGCTGCAAGAGGGAAGACATTTAATTACTTAGTGTTGTAACTTAACTCATCAGTTTCATCTATCCCTACTTCAGTGACCCGTGAGGTTTGTGGGCCCAATTTTGTAAAGCCTTCATGTGCAGCCTTAAACCCCAGCATTTCATGTTTCACTCGTGTGTACATATAAGTTAACACCGGAACAAAAAGCATCCCACTGATTAAATTTACCCTGCAACTTGTTACTCCAAGTAGCTTGTAACTTGTTACTCCACGTAACTTCTAACTTGTTACTCCAGTTAACTTGTAACTTGTTACTCCAGTTAACTTGTAACTTGTTACTCTAAGTAACTTGTAACTTGTTACTCCAAGTAACTTGTAACTTGTTACTCCAGTTAACTTGTAACTTGTTACTCTAAGTAACTTGTAACTTGTTACTCCAAGTAACTTGTAACTTGTTACTCCAAGTAACTTGTAACTTGTTACTCCAAGTAACTTGTAACTTGTTACTCCAAGTAACTTATAACTCCAAGTAACTTGTAACTTGTTACTCCAAGCAACTTGTAACTTGTTACTCCAAGTAACTTGTAACTTGTTACTCCAAGTAACTTGTAACCTGTTACTCCAACTAACTTGTAACGTGTTACTCCAAGTAACTTGTAACTTGCTACTCCAAGTAACTTGTAACTTGTTACTCCAAGTAACTTGTAACTTGTTACTCCAAGTAACTTGTAACTTGTTACTCCAAGTATATTATATTTTCCACTGCCTAGAGCTATAAATATTCCAGTAGATTGTACAACAATCTTTACCGGCGTTTTCTTGCTGACATGTTTGCCGAAATGCAACGTTGCACACAACATTTTTATAGATGAGAGCGCCGTATTTCTCTTACCGGTCTTTGTACCCGTTGGAACCAAACCCACACACTGAAAACTGCGATAATCTAAATACGACTGTGGGCAAGTTCTTAGTAGCAGGATACTGGGAGACTTTGAATTTGGCATAGTTGCTTTAAGGCGCGCCACAGCAACCGTTTTATATACTTATACAGCGCACACTCGCCGTTTTATCCCCGGTCTTCCCAAATCAAATCTCATTTAACGCGTACTAAACACTGCACCATCATTTTCATAGTTTGCATAAATTTGCATCAATTGGAGAATATTTTTCTTTATTTCATTTGTTCTTTCAAGCTACGTAAGCAATACGTGCATATTTCTGTCTTAAACGCCTTCTTAAATGGCGCAAACGTGTCTAATGCGTACACTAAATTATACAGGGGACCAACAATTGTACCAATTAAAATCTTGCGGGGTAACCATCGCTTTATGGTATGTCTATTATTTCCAATCAATTTTTCAATCGGAATAATTCACTTCCAAGGATCTGTATATTGTGTGTGACAATGCAGGTCATTTGTTTAGCTCATTGAAAATTCCGGTCTATGGTTTCCCGTAATATTTTGGCAATAATATTCCGTCATATGAAGTTGAATGTCGACCAAATACGAAAATGTGTTACTCATTAAATCCAATGAGGACTGTTGAAGAGTTACTGTTAGAGCAGAACAATCAGAACATGTATGTGGCATAAATATAAAAACGCGACACATATTTACTTAAGCCGTAGGATGTTATTAGACAGCAGCCACAGACGAATAAGCAAATTCGCCTTTGCGGCGCCACCGTGCGGCTATCCCGGGTACTAAACCAGGTCGGCGTCGCTGACTGTTTCCGGTGACTCGGGAGACTTGGGGGGGCTAACAGGCAAGGAAGATGAATGTTCACATCGGATGATTCCCAGGAAGCCCCGTTGGATGGATGGATGGGGGTGGGGTATGGGGGGCAATCTGACCGGGCTGTGATGTCTTCAAAAGGGCTGGGTTATTGGTATTCAGACGCCCTGTGACCTGTGCCTGGCCAGCCGGCATCATGACCACTTCGCTCAGACGGACATGGGGTGACTTAGATATAAAGGGCTGATGGTAGGCATCTTCTATATGAATGTCCCAGCGTCAAATATACATGAACAAAGGCTGGGCTAGCAGTTAATTCACATATCACTCTGCATGAAATTAATTCAAATATCGATTTGCATGGTATTAATTCAAATATCACTTTGCACATGGTAATAATTCAAATATCACATTCCATGGTATTAATTCAAATATCACCTTTGCAAGGTATTAATTCAAATATCCCGTTGCGTGATATAATTTCAAATATCCCTTTGCGTGATATTAATTCAAATATCACTTTGCATGATATTATTAACTGTCTAACTTTCCTCTAGATGAAGCTTTTATTGTCTGCTTAAGATCTTACCTTCTATATAAGGAATTTGTCAAACAGCGCTGAGCAAGCTAATCATATGGCATGCTCGAGATGAAGCTTTTATTGTCTGTTTAAGATCTTACCTTCTATATAAGGAATTTGTCAAGCGCTGAGCAAACTAATCATATGGCATGCTCGAGATGAAGCTTTTATTGTCTGTTTAAGATCTTACCTTCTATATAAGGAATTTGTCAAGCGCTGAGCAAACTAATCATATGGCATGCTCGAGATGAAGCTTTTATTGTCTGTTTAAGATCTTACCTTCTATATAAGGAATTTGTCAAGCGCTGAGCAAACTAATCATATGGCATTCTGGAGATTTTTATTCAGAATTGTGTTTTAGAAAAGATGGGTATTTTGGAATTTGAACACAAAATCGACAACATCTTGTCACAATGTGAATTTATTGCTGTGAAAATCAACTGTAATATGCATTGCTTGTGGATTGTTCATTTGCTAAAAAAAAAAATTTTCTTTAAAGAGGGTGTTCAACCTAATCTAATCGCGATCTGCACCAAAAGTTTACTGCTAAGGAGAAAAAAAACCAATCCGCCTCCATCAATTTCGAGCAGCGCTTGTGACCCTTCATGTGGCGCCGCCTTACGTTAGAACTGTTGAAGGACGAGAGATCAGGGGCGCGATTTACGTATGAATTGCGGCAGTTCCAAGCCGTGCAGTAGACCATGATCGCAGCGTTTCATAGAAAAATAGCATTCAAACATATTGATATATCTCTTGCAACAACTGTCTCCGTAAAAAAAACATGATTGGAGTTAGAATCGCAGCTATTTATATTTGCGATGATTACACGCTCTTGGCGCACACAGTATGCGTCATTTCCGGTTTGAATATAATTAGAGTATCGCCTCCGGATTGGTCAATCGCGGACACACCTCCAAAAAGGGCTGCCGCCTGATTAAGCGGCGAAATCGTGGCTGGCGGTCACTTCAAACTGTATTGTGAGCTACGGACAGGAGGGAAAATTCTGTAATTTGGAGGATAGACGCTTGGGTATTATATGATTCGGTAAAGCACCAGTCCAGGCTGGCGGTTTCCTTTAATGGAGGGGGTGGGGCAGGGCAGGGTGGTAGCGGGGTAAATGGAAGATGGGAACAGCGATGTGGTTTTAAGCCATTCTTGGCTCCGTTATGCGCTATCTATAAACATTTTGTTTTAATAAGATGTATATATAACAAAACCGGGATGTAAATGAAGCATAATTAGGTAGAAGGGAAATGATCGCTCTGCCCTGATGGCACAAAACCATATGCGTCAGAAGTACCGACATTTTACTCATATCTAGCACTATTACAATCCTGGCAGAAAGGCCTGGAATGTGCCGTTTGCCTTATATAAGCTTCCTTAACCTGTGGCAACTACATCATCCCATTGCCCATTGTATATATTTGTCTTAGGCTTTGCTAAATACAATACAACTTGATTGTGATATGGTCAATTAGTGATCTATGTATATATGTATCGCCAGAATGACAACATCGAGTATTCTGTGAAAGGCGCTATCCTGAAAAACGTTGAACATCACATCAATGATGGAAGAATTGGGGTTCTATGCCACCTTTGTACCCATATTGGCAGAGACTAAAACATTGACCAACGACAAATGGAAATTGGTAGTTTAAGGCCAGTGTTGTGCACATTAAGTCTCAAAAGGGGCAATAGAAAACGGAAATCGGTAGGCTAAGGCCAGTTTTGTGCACATTAAGGTTCAATTGGGCAATAGAAAAATGGAAATTGGTGGTCTAAGACCAGTTTTGTGCACATTAAGGTTCAATTGGGCAATAGAAAAATGGAAATTGGTAGTCTAAGGCCAGTTTTGTGCACATTAAAGGGGAGCTGAAACGCTGTGACACAGTGGGTCATAATGAATGAAGATAAACCAGCAACGTCAAATCTGTTCTTAATAAAACTGCTTTCTATGCGTACTGGTAGCATGACAGAGTTTAAAATTCTATCGCACGAGTACGGGCGCAGCCATTGGTTCTTCATTTGTGGGTCACCCGGATGCATGACGTCACGGGAATGAGTAAACAAATCCTGGATCATGTAAACATGGCGGAATCACGAAAAAGCCAGGGCGATTTGATGATCTGAGAAATAGTCCCGTCTTTAACAAGCGTTTTTCAAGCTATCGTTATACCTAAAAATATATAGTTTTCGCCCAAAAATAGCATGATTCATTATAAACTTTCATAGAATATTGTGTCCATCAATTCCCTTCTCCTTTAAGGTTCAATTGCGCAATAGAAAAACGAAAATTGGTGGTCTAAGGCCAGTTTTGCGCACATTAAGGTCCAATTGGGCAATAGAAAAACGGAAATTGGTAGTCAAAGGCCAGTTTTGTGCACATTAAGGTTCAATTGGGCAATAGAAAAACGGAAAATGGTAGTCTACGGCCAGTTTTGTGCACATTAAGGTTTAATTGGGCAATAGAAAAACGAAAATTGGTAGTCTACGGCCAGTTTTGTGCACATTAAGGTTCAATTGGGCAATAGAAAAATGGAAATTGGTGGTCTAAGGCCAGTTTTGTGCACATTAAGTCTCAATTGGGCCACGGCACTCCTGGGACGATTAGATGGCTCGGTTAATCCACAACTTGTCAGTCTGCAGTTGATAACGCTGTCTAACGGTGGCTCCATCCGATGTTTGAAACACGGGGGCTTAGATGGCATACAAATGCTGTGACGTTTCAGTGATACGCTTTCCAACTCGACAGCTCATTTCGGGAACACGTTATGCCCTTGTCGGGTAGGAGTAGGAAGGAAGCCAACCAAAGGCACTCGGTGCGTTTGCATTTGGTCCACACACCGCGAGACGAGGTTCCAGGCTAAAATGGTCAGGCGGGATGGAGAACCATTAACAGCGGAACGTGATATCCGGTGAAGTCCGCGAACGGCATGCTGGGAAATACACAGGGGGAGGGGGGGGGGGGGGCTGGTAACTGTGAAGGTTACTGTAGGGTGTCATTCATCTTCTGTTGCGAGGCACACAGTGACGGTGCACCTAGCTCAGGATCGGACAGGTCTGCCCCAGTTACCGTCCTGTCTGTAGCGCGATGGACTAAAGGCTCTCAACCGTTATTCTATTTGCCTCAAGACAGCCCGAAACTTCGGGCTGCGGACAATATCCGTCCCATCTACCGCATATGACAGTCCAAAGGTTTCCTGCAATATCCTCTCCATCTCCCTTCAGCCTGACTGAGAAGGCTTCATATAATATAACACTGAAATTGCCCTACAATACCCGCTCCATCTACTATAAGATAGACGGAAAGCTTCCTACAATATTGTCTCCAATTTGCCTTAAGACGGAATGCTTCCTAGAATCTGCCTTAATTAAGATAGATTGAAGGCTTCACACAATATAATATCCACCTTCGTTCAGTCAAACCGAAGCCTGCCTACAATATACTCTTCATCTGCCTTACGGCAGATGAAATGCTTCATCCAATTTCTTCTCTATCTGCCTTATCACAGAATTAAGACAGATTGAAGGCGCCCTGTATCATTCTTGCCATCTGCTTTAATTGCAGACTGCAGGCTTCCCGCTGTATTTAACCTTTAAACCCGGAGTGAATGACTCCCCATTGGTCGATTCCGCTTACCTCCTACAAACTGCCTTTCCAACGGACCGTATGACTGACTGAAACCATGTAGAGCCGACAGAAATATGGAGAGTAAGCTTTTGAGACAGTGTATGTACATGAGCCAATGGCCTAGAAGTAACTCTAGAGGTATATATTTAATATCGTGACATTTTTTATATCGTTTCTAAGGGCTAAACGTGTCTTAGATTGAGGATGTTGGTTCTCATTGGTGCTGCAAAGGACAGGGCTTTTTAACCTGGTTCAATTCCATTCCAACATGTCACTGCCGAAGCAATGACGAAGCAACTGACGAAGGGGCTGTTGATGAATCATCCATTATAATATAATTAGTATTAATAATAGTGTATGCATAACTAATACTATTATTAGTAATAATAATAGCTTATGCATAACTAATAATATTATTTAGTATTAATAATAGCTATTTATAACTAATAATATCGCATTCTATATCTATACCTTAAACCGACAGCCTTCACTATATATTAATTGTACATTTAACAACTTTCCATAGGTAATAATGATATTTTGAATGTTGTATATTACTAATTATAGAATGCGCTGCTATCGGCATATTGTGGAAATAGCTAAATGTTTCAAAATGGTCCACAGTTTATGTGAACGAGGCACTCAGCGATATATATATATATACAGATATATACAGATATATATGTCACTGATTCATACCAGCCACCCTGGTTTCTGCTGTGCTATGCATCTGTGACTGAGATGAAATTGTCGCTTAAGTGACGGCGCCGAGGGGGCGACACGCAAACGCCGTTGGTTATTCAGGAGCGGGGTTAAAGTTTTTCCCCGAGCAGTTTCCCAGAAGATATATGCCTTGTTTTTTTTATCTCTACCTAGCGGGAATCTAATTTCTGGTACATGTTCCGATGGCAACTATACCTAGATGACAAGAGACCAGTCTATCTGTGTTACACCCCCTTTTTTCTCATCTTCTAATCACCCCCCCCCCCCCGACCCCCTGGTGCCCCCTCCTCCCCCCCACACCCCCGCGCTACCCACGCATTGAGACAATGTGGCGACCTTTGGCGAGGACACTTAGCGACATTGTTAGAACCCTGTTGTAAATTATTGAAGAGTGTAACCTCCACCTCTGCTCTGCCCGCTCGTGGGTGTATTGGTGGGTGGCGGAGGGTAGGGGGCTGGGGAGGGTAAGTGGATGGATAAGCAACAGGGTGAATCGAGGGGGGGGGGGTAGGGGGATGGGATAAGTGATAGGGTGAATCGCGGGGGGAAGGGGGCGGGGGTAGGGGGATGGGGAGCATATTATATGCAATAAAATACACAGATACGATGGGCGTACGTGGGGCATCAGTTGCTAGGGTATTGTTTGGGGTGGGGCTATATGGCTCTATATGTCTATTATCCGAGGGGCCCGGTTGGGAATAGGAGAACGGTGTAGAGGGGATGACTGGTGCGGAATAGAGGGTAGGGTGCGGACGGGAGAGGAAAGGTGGAGGCAATGTAAGCTAGGGGATAAAGTTTAAGGTGGGTAGGGGAGAGTATGGAGGGTAGGGCGCGGACGGGAGAGGAAAGGTGGAGGCAATGTAAGCTAGGGGATAGAGTATAAGGTGGGTAGGGGAGAGTATGGAGGGTAGGGCGCGGACGGGAGAGGAAAGGTGGAGGGAATGTAAGCTAGGGGATAGAGTATAAGGTGTGTAGGGGAGAGTATGGAGGGTAGGGTGCGGACGGGAGAGGAAAGGTGGAGGGAATGTAAGCTAGGGGATAGAGTATAAGGTGTGTAGGGGAGAGTATGGAGGGTAGGGTGCGGACGGGAGAGGAAAGGTGGAGGCAATGTAAGCTAGGGGATAGAGTATAAGGTGTGTAGGGGAGAGTATGGAGGGTAGGGTGCGGACGGAAGAGGAAAGGTGGAGGCAATGTAAGCTAGGGGATAGAGTATAAGGTGTGTAGGGGAGAGTATGGAGGGTAGGGCGCGGACGGGAGAGGAAAGGTGGAGGCAATGTAAGCTAGGGGATAGAGTATAAGGTGTGTAGGGGAGAGTATGGAGGGTAGGGCGCGGACGGGAGAGGAAAGGTGGAGGCAATGTAAGCTAGGGGATAGAGTATAAGGTGTGTAGGGGAGAGTATGGAGGGTAGGGTGCGGACGGGAGAGGAAAGGTGGAGGCAATGTAAGCTAGGGGATAGAGTATAAGGTGGGTAGGGGAGAGTATGGAGGGTAGGGTGCGGACGGGAGAGGAAAGGTGGAGGCAATGTAAGCTAGGGGATAGAGTATAAGGTGGGTAGGGGAGAGTATGGAGGGTAGGGTGCGGACGGGAGAGGAAAGGTGGAGGGAATGTAAGCTAGGGGATAGAGTATAAGGTGTGTAGGGGAGAGTATGGAGGGTAGGGTGCGGACGGAAGAGGAAAGGTGGAGGCATTGTAAGCTAGGGGATAGAGTATAAGGTGTGTAGGGGAGAGTATGGAGGGTAGGGCGCGGACGGGAGAGGAAAGGTGGAGGGAATGTAAGCTAGGGGATAGAGTATAAGGTGTGTAGGGGAGAGTATGGAGGGTAGGGTGCGGACGGGAGAGGAAAGGTGGAGGCATTGTAAGCTAGGGGATAGAGTATAAGGTGTGTAGGGGAGAGTATGGAGGGTAGGGTGCGGACGGGAGAGGAAAGGTGGAGGCAATGTAAGCTAGGGGATAGAGTATAAGGTGGGTAGGGGAGAGTATGGAGGGTAGGGTGCGGACGGGAGAGGAAAGGTGGAGGCAATGTAAGCTAGGGGATAGAGTATAAGGTGGGTAGGGGAGAGTATGGAGGGTAGGGTGCGGACGGGAGAGGAAAGGTGGAGGGAATGTAAGCTAGGGGATAGAGTATAAGGTGTGTAGGGGAGAGTATGGAGGGTAGGGTGCGGACGGAAGAGGAAAGGTGGAGGCATTGTAAGCTAGGGGATAGAGTATAAGGTGTGTAGGGGAGAGTATGGAGGGTAGGGCGCGGACGGGAGAGGAAAGGTGGAGGCAATGTAAGCTAGGGGATAGAGTATAAGGTGTGTAGGGGAGAGTATGGAGGGTAGGGCGCGGACGGGAGAGGAAAGGTGGAGGCAATGTAAGCTAGGGGATAGAGTATAAGGTGTGTAGGGGAGAGTATGGAGGGTAGGGCGCGGACGGGAGAGGAAAGGTGGAGGCAATGTAAGCTAGGGGATAAAGTATAAGGTGGGTAGGGGAGAGTATGGAGGGTAGGGCGCGGACGGGAGAGGAAAGGTGCAGGCAATGTAAGCTAGGGGATAGAGTATAAGGTGTGTAGGGGAGAGTATGGAGGGTAGGGCGCGGACGGGAGAGGAAAGGTGGAGGCAATGTAAGCTAGGGGATAAAGTATAAGGTGGGTAGGGGAGAGTATGGAGGGTAGGGCGCGGACGGGAGAGGAAAGGTGGAGGCAATGTAAGCTAGGGGATAGAGTATAAGGTGGGTAGGGGAGAGTATGGAGGGTAGGGCGCGGACGGGAGAGGAAAGGTGGAGGGAATGTAAGCTAGGGGATAGAGTATAAGGTGTGTAGGGGAGAGTATGGAGGGTAGGGTGCGGACGGGAGAGGAAAGGTGGAGGGAATGTAAGCTAGGGGATAGAGTATAAGGTGTGTAGGGGAGAGTATGGAGGGTAGGGTGCGGACGGGAGAGGAAAGGTGGAGGGAATGTAAGCTAGGGGATAGAGTATAAGGTGTGTAGGGGAGAGTATGGAGGGTAGGGCGCGGACGGGAGATGAAAGGTGGAGGCAATGTAAGCTAGGGGATAGAGTATAAGGTGTGTAGGGGAGAGTATGGAGGGTAGGGTGCGGACGGAAGAGGAAAGGTGGAGGGAATGTAAGCTAGGGGATAGAGTATAAGGTGTGTAGGGGAGAGTATGGAGGGTAGGGCGCGGACGGGAGAGGAAAGGTGGAGGCAATGTAAGCTAGGGGATAGAGTGTAAGGTGTGTAGGGGAGAGTATGGAGGGTAGGGCGCGGACGGGAGAGGAAAGGTGGAGGCAATGTAAGCTAGGGGATAGAGTATAAGGTGTGTAGGGGAGAGTATGGAGGGTAGGGTGCGGACGGGAGAGGAAAGGTGGAGGCAATGTAAGCTAGGGGATAGAGTATAAGGTGTGTAGGGGAGAGTATGGAGGGTAGGGTGCGGACGGGAGAGGAAAGGTGGAGGGAATGTAAGCTAGGGGATAGAGTATAAGGTGTGTAGGGGAGAGTATGGAGGGTAGGGCGCGGACGGGAGAGGAAAGGTGGAGGCATTGTAAGCTAGGGGATAAAGTATAAGGTGGGTAGGAGAGAGTATGGAGGGTAGGGTGCGGACGGGAGAGGAAATGTGGAGGGAATGTAAGCTAGGGGATAGAGTATAAGGTGTGTAGGGGAAAGTATGGAGGGTAGGGTGCGGACGGGAGAGGAAATGTGGAGGCAATGTAAGCTAGGGGATAGAGTATAAGGTGTGTAGGGGAGAGTATGGAGGGTAGGGTGCGGACGGAAGAGGAAAGGTAAAGAGAATGTAAGCTAGGGGATAGAGTATAAGGTGTGTAGGGGAGAGTATGGAGGGTAGGGCGCGGACGGAAGTGGAAAGGTGGAGGCAATGTAAGCTAGGGGATAGAGTATAAGGTGTGTAGGGGAGAGTATGGAGGGTAGGGCGCGGACGGGAGAGGAAAGGTGGAGGCAATGTAAGCTAGGGGATAAAGTATAAGGTGGGTAGGGGAGAGTATGGAGGGTAGGGCGCGGACGGGAGAGGAAAGGTGGAGGCAATGTAAGCTAGGGGATAGAGTATAAGGTGGGTAGGGGAGAGTATGGAGGGTAGGGCGCGGACGGGAGAGGAAAGGTGGAGGGAATGTAAGCTAGGGGATAGAGTATAAGGTGTGTAGGGGAGAGTATGGAGGGTAGGGTGCGGACGGAAGAGGAAAGGTGGAGGCATTGTAAGCTAGGGGATAGAGTATAAGGTGTGTAGGGGAGAGTATGGAGGGTAGGGTGCGGACGGGAGAGGAAAGGTGGAGGGAATGTAAGCTAGGGGATAGAGTATAAGGTGTGTAGGGGAAAGTATGGAGGGTAGGTTGCGGACGGGAGATGAAAGGTGGAGGCAATGTAAGCTAGGAGATAGAGCATAAGGTGTGTAGGGGAGAGTATGGAGGGTAGGGTGCGGACGGAAGAGGAAAGGTGGAGGGAATGTAAGCTAGGGGATAGAGTATAAGGTGTGTAGGGGAGAGTATGGAGGGTAGGGCGCGGACGGGAGAGGAAAGGTGGAGGCAATGTAAGCTAGGGGATAGAGTGTAAGGTGTGTAGGGGAGAGTATGGAGGGTAGGGCGCGGACGGGAGAGAAAAGGTGGAGGCAATGTAAGCTAGGGGATAGAGTATAAGGTGTGTAGGGGAGAGTATGGAGGGTAGGGTGCGGACGGGAGAGGAAAGGTGGAGGCAATGTAAGCTAGGGGATAGAGTATAAGGTGTGTAGGGGAGAGTATGGAGGGTAGGGTGCGGACGGGAGAGGAAAGGTGGAGGCAATGTAAGCTAGGGGATAGAGTATAAGGTGTGTAGGGGAGAGTATGGAGGGTAGGGCGCGGACGGGAGAGGAAAGGTGGAGGCATTGTAAGCTAGGGGATAAAGTATAAGGTGGGTAGGGGAGAGTATGGAGGGTAGGGTGCGGACGGGAGAGGAAATGTGGAGGGAATGTAAGCTAGGGGATAGAGTATAAGGTGTGTAGGGGAAAGTATGGAGAGTAGGGTGCGGACGGGAGAGGAAAGGTGGAGGCAATGTAAGCTAGGGGATAGAGTATAAGGTGTGTAGGGGAGAGTATGGAGGGTAGGGTGCGGACGGAAGAGGAAAGGTGGAGAGAATGTAAGCTAGGGGATAGAGTATAAGGTGTGTAGGGGAGAGTATGGAGGGTAGGGCGCGGACGGAAGAGGAAAGGTGGAGGCAATGTAAGCTAGGGGATAGAGTATAAGGTGTGTAGGGGAGAGTATGGAGGGTAGGGTGCGGACGGGAGAGGAAAGGTGGAGGGAATGTAAGCTAGGGGATAGAGTATAAGGTGTGTAGGGGAGAGTATGGAGGGTAGGGCGCGGACGGGAGAGGAAAGGTGGAGGGAATGTAAGCTAGGGGATAGAGTATAAGGTGTGTAGGGGAGAGTATGGAGGGTAGGGTGCGGACGGGGGAGGAAAGGTGGAGGGAATGTAAGCTAGGGGATAGAGTATAAGGTGTGTAGGGGAGAGTATGGAGGGTAGGGCGCGGACGGGAGAGGAAAGGTGGAGGCAATGTAAGCTAGGGGATAGAGTATACGGTGGGTTAGGGAGAGTATGGAGTGTAGGGCGCGGACGGGAGAGGAAAGGTGGAGGGAATGTAAGCTATGGGATAGAGTATAAGGTGTGTAGGGGAGAGTATGGAGGGTAGGGTGTGGAGGGGACGGTGTGGAAGGGAGGGTGTGGAGGACATATATAGAAGGGTATAGGGGGAGGGTTTGGAGAGGATGAAGGGTAGGCGAAAAATTGTAAACAGATAACCACTCAGACAACAGTACTTTTTCTATAAATAAATGTAAAAGTAGTTGTGTGTGGAAAATTGTTGTATGGCGCCACCATCACAGATACATGTATGTATGTATGTTTCGAGAGAGAGTGAGAGAGCGGGCATAGCAAGCTCCCCGCACGGTGGCGCTACGCAAGCTAGTCTTTACCGCTGGCGTCGGCCGGGGGCAAATTTCAAGATTCTTCAAAAATGGTCAAATCAGCTGTAATTTCTCGTAACATTATAATTTTCAAGAACAAAACACACAAATAACGACCTTTGTGTATTTAATACAGCAAAAAACATCTTGTACCCTTTCGAAAAAGTTATAATTGTGACAGAACTCATGTGTTATTAGGCTTAGGCTGGGTCCCAGCTCTAATTTGTAGAAATGCGCGACGCATTTTTTCCTATCGATTTGCGCAGCGCCGCCCTGGCGAGCGAGTGTGAAAATGCATTGAGGACGAAGGCGACAACAGAGATATAATGGAGCCCTAGCGGAGTGAGTCGAAGGCAGAGAGTGCGGGGATAGAGCAAGAGAAAGGGAGAGAAGAGAAAGATAAAGGGAGAAAGAGAAAGATGAGAGAGAGCGAGACGAGAGAGAGAGATAAGTAGAGTCACGTGACACAGACAGGGATACGTACCATCTGTGCCACGATGCGGGACTTAGGACTAAGAGGAATCATTAAGGGAGCAGCAGTGGACATGATACCAGTGTTTGTTCGACCACAAACCTGCGAACAACGCCACTGACCCCCAGTGACAACCCCAAGGACGCCAGAGCTGCGTGCGCAGATAGGTCACCTATGTCGCGCCCGTCACCTTGCAACTCAAGGTCATATGTTGCTCAGTTGTTTATTCCGATCTCACTGTAGGTATGTGGAGCGATACGCCAAGTACAGAATACGGGAAACGGCCAAGGAAGAGGATGGGGGGGGGGAGGCAGGGGGGAGGGAGAAGGGGCAGGGAGAGGGAGGATGGGGATGGGGATGGGGTCAGTAATCTGTCCCCCATGGAAATGAAATTGGGATTATGGAAATTACGGGGCATGGACCTGACGGCGAATCTGCCATGGCTTGGGGGTGGATGGAGGAGTGGGTGGGGTGGAGCGTCAAGCGACGGCTTGGTGTGGCGGGTAATATGGCATTGTTATAGGACAGACGATCACATTTGTACAGCCGATATCCCTTTGGACTCAAGGCTACGTTGCAGTAATGTCTGGAGGCACGACATCCCTATGTGCCGACGTACCCACACACGCAGGGTCTACCTACATACCGGCCAGGATACATTTGACGGGCTTGTAGGCAGGGGCCCCAAGCTTTAAACCCACTCATGACCACTACCAAAGCTAATACCAAGTATATTGGTTGGTTTAACGGCCAGCTTCTGGGTACATTAATTTGTAAAACATACTGTAATAACGTAATAACATAATATACTCACAAAATAGTAAATATTGAAGCAATCTGGGAGGTTGTTCACTTTATATGGCATGTGGCTCATAGTTTGGTTAGCGCGACATGTTTTAGTCCCAAAATATGTACAAACTCTTGCATCAATTCTGAACGACCGAATTAGTAATTGTCGTGCCAAGTAACGTAGATGTAGGTTCTGGTTTTATTCTAAATATAGGCGGATAAAGGGTTTAATATGTAAATATTCAAATGAACTGGTATTTTTGAGAAAGGAGTTAACCAGTAGGCGTTCGTTGTGTTGAACTCATATTATCCGACATAGCGTTTTAACCTGCTGTGTTTTGTAATTAAGTTTGGAACAAAAGGGGAACCAACATTTAAGTCACGCAAGGTCACATGATTGTCCCTGGTTGGTTCTTGATGTTTTAGCGCGTCGTATGGGATAATGGCCAATATTTTTAATAGCTCTCGCGAATAAAATCAACGGGTATTCTATTTTGATAGCGTCATATATTGGGATTAATATTTTGAAAGTTCCTTTGGACCTATGAGCTGGACTTTAGTAGAACGCTTTAACCTCTGCAGTTCACATCGCAACGTTGAAATGTCCAAGTAGGCGTCGTGCAGGACAAAACAGTCCCCTTTAACACGATATGAGTCAAGGCGAATCCCGTAACACGAGGAAACTCCAAGAACTGCCGCACATGACCTGTCATTGTTTTATTCCAATTACCTCAATTAGCCTGCAGGTTAGCCCATATATCCCTGAAGCTAGTCTCACAAACAAATTCCTTCATCCATATTGCTCCTTTGCTCACCCCAATGGTTACCCTGGCAACAATTTCTATATTAGCATGCATGGGGAGGGGTGGAGGGGGGGGGGTGGTGAGTTACTGTGGCTTTGCCGGGTCTAGAAGATCAAAGCGTAGGTTACTGATCATTAACGGCATGACGACCAGCGAATATGACGGGTGGTCGTTACCAGGCAACTGGCGTACCCCCCCGGGGGCAAAGTAGAGTGGGGGTAAATAGGATCGATGCGAGATGGGGTAAGCGGCGAAATGACCACCCAGGGCCGTCGTCATTGGTAACAGCGCCAGGGATATAAAACGACATGTTCCACCGACCGAAATCACGTGAGACCCAGGTGCGTAGGACCTCGAATCTCTGGTGTCTCTATTCACTAACCAGCCTGCTCCGGTAATATACACACTCACCTTGGTCTATAGACTGGTCCGGTATTATACACACTCACCTTGTTCTATAGACTGGTGCAGTATTATACAAACTCACCTTGTTCTATAGACTGGTGCAGTATTATACACACTCACCTTGTTCTATAAACTGGTGCAGTATTATACACACTCACCTTGTTCTATAGACTGGTGCAGTATTATACAAACTCACCTTGTTCTATAGACTGGTGCAGTATTATACACACTCACCTTGTTCTATAAACTGGTGCAGTATTATACACACCCACCTTGTTCTATAGACTGGTGCAGTATTATACACACTCACCTTCTTCTATAGACTGGTGCAGTATTATACACACTCACCTTGTTCTATAGACTGGTGCAGTATTATACACACTCACCTTGTTCTATAGACTGGTGCAGTATTATACACACTCCTCTTGTTCTATAGACTGGTGCAGTATTATACACACTCACCTTGTTCTATAGACTGGTCCGGTATTATACACACTCCCCTTGTTCTATAGACTGGTGCAGTATTATACACACTCACCTTGTTCTATAGACTGGTGCAGTATTATACACACTCACCTTGTTCTATAGACTGGTCCGGTATTATACACACTCACCTTGTTCTATAAACTGGTACAGTATTATACACACTCACATGGTTCTATAGACTGGTCCGGTATTATACACACTCCCCTTGTTCTATAGACTGGTGCAGTATTATACACACTCCCCTTGTTCTATAGACTGGTGCAGTATTATACACACTCACCTTGTTCTATAGACTGGTGCAGTATTATACACACTCACCTTGTTCTATAGACTGGTGCAGTATTATACACACTCACCTTGTTCTATAGACTGGTGCAGTATTATACACACTCCTCTTGTTCTATAGACTGGTGCAGTATTATACACACTCACCTTGTTCTATAGACTGGTCCGGTATTATACACACTCCCCTTGTTCTATAGACTGGTGCAGTATTATACACACTCACCTTGTTCTATAGACTGGTGCAGTATTATACACACTCACCTTGTTCTATAGACTGGTCCGGTATTATACACACTCACCTTGTTCTATAAACTGGTACAGTATTATACACACTCACATGGTTCTATAGACTGGTCCGGTATTATACACACTCCCCTTGTTCTATAGACTGGTGCAGTATTATACACACTCCCCTTGTTCTATAGACTGGTGCAGTATTATACACACTCACCTTGTTCTATAGACTGGTGCAGTATTATACACACTCACCTTGTTCTATAGACTGGTGCAGTATTATACACACTCACCTTGTTCTATAAACTGGTACAGTATTATACACACTCACCTTGTTCTATAAACTGGTACAGTATTATACACACTCACCTTGTTCTATAGACTGGTCCGGTATTATACACACTCCCCTTGTTCTATAGACTGGTGCAGTATTATACACACTCACCTTGTTCTATAAACTGGTGCAGTATTATACACACTCCCCTTGTTCTATAGACTGGTCCGGTATTATACACACTCACCTTGTTCTATAAACTGGTACAGTATTATACACACTCACCTTGTTCTATAAACTGGTGCAGTATTATACACACTCACCTTGTTCTATACACTGGTTCGGTATTATACACACTCCCTTTGTTCTATACACTGGTTCGGTAATATACACACTCCCCTTGTTCTATAGACTGGTCCGGTATTATACACACTCACCTTGTTCTATAGACTGGTCCGGTATTATACACACTCACCTTGTTCTATAGACTGGTCCGGTATTATACACACTCACCTTGTTCTATAAACTGGTGCAGTATTATGCACACTCCCTTTGTTCTATAGACTGGTCTGGTATTATACACACTCCCCTCGTTCTATAGACTGGTCCGGTATTATACACACTCACCTTGTTCTATAGACTGGTTCGGTAATATACACACTCCCCTTGTTCTATAGACTGGTCCGGTATTATACACACTCACCTTGTTCTATAGACTGGTTCGGTAATATACACACTCCCCTTGTTCTATACACTGGTTCGGTATTATACACACTCCCTTTGTTCTATACACTGGTACAGTATTATACACACTCCCCTTGTTCTATAGACTGGTCCGGTATTATACACACTCACCTTGTTCTATAAACTGGTGCAGTATTATACACACTCCCCTTGTTCTATACACTGGTTCGGTATTATACACACTCCCTTTGTTCTATACACTGGTACAGTATTATACACACTCACCTTGTTCTATGGACTGGTCCGGTATTATACACACTCCCCTTGTTCTATAGACTGGTGCAGTATTATACACACTCCCCTTGTTCTATAGACTGGTGCAGTATTATACACACTCACCTTGTTCTATAAACTGGTGCAGTATTATACACAATCCCCTTATTCTATAGACTGGTGCAGTATTATACACAATCCCCATATTCTATAGACTGGTCCGGTATTATACACACTCACCTTGTTCTATAGACTGGTTCGGTATTATACACACTCACCTTGTTCTATAGACTGGTCCGGTATTATACACACTCACCTTGTTCTATAAACTGGTGCAGTATTATGCACACTCCCTTTGTTCTATAGACTGGTCTGGTATTATACACACTCCCCTCGTTCTATAGACTGGTCCGGTATTATACACACTCACCTTGTTCTATAGACTGGTTCGGTAATATACACACTCCCCTTGTTCTATAGACTGGTCCGGTATTATACACACTCACCTTGTTCTATAGACTGGTTCGGTAATATACACACTCCCCTTGTTCTATAGACTGGTTCGGTAATATACACACTCCCCTTGTTCTATAGACTGGTCCGGTATTATACACACTCCCCTTGTTCTATAGACTGGTCCGGTATTATACACACTCACCTTGTTTTATACACTGGTTCGGTAATATACACACTCCCCTTGTTCTATAAACTGGTGCAGTATTATACACACTCACCTTGTTCTATAGACTGGTCCGGTATTATACACACTCACCTTGTTCTATAGACTGGTCCGGTATTATACACACTCACCTTGTTCTATAGACTGGTCCGGTATTATACACACTCACCTTGTTCTATAAACTGGTGCAGTATTATGCACACTCCCTTTGTTCTATAGACTGATCTGGTATTATACACACTCCCCTCGTTCTATAGACTGGTTTGGTATTATACACACTCACCTTGTTCTATAAACTGGTGCAGTATTATACACACTCACCTTGTTCTATAGACTGGTCCGGTATTATACACACTCACCTTGTTCTATAGACTGGTCCGGTATTATACACACTCACCTTGTTCTATAGACTGGTCCGGTATTATACACACTCACCTTGTTCTATAAACTGGTGCAGTATTATGCACACTCCCTTTGTTCTATAGACTGGTCTGGTATTATACACACTCACCTTGTTCTATAGACTGGTCCGGTATTATACACACTCACCTTGTTCTATAAACTGTTGCAGTATTATGCACACTCCCTTTGTTCTATAGACTGGTCTGGTATTATACACACTCCCCTCGTTCTATAGACTGGTTTGGTATTATACACACTCACCTTGTTCTATAAACTGGTGCAGTATTATACACACTCACCTTGTTCTATAGACTGGTCCGGTATTATACACACTCACCTTGTTCTATAGACTGGTCCGGTATTATACACACTCACCTTGTTCTATAGACTGGTCCGGTATTATACACACTCACCTTGTTCTATAAACTGGTGCAGTATTATGCACACTCCCTTTGTTCTATAGACTGGTCTGGTATTGTACACGTTCATGTATTATACATGCTTCGAGAAGAGTATCAAATATTTCTTTAAATACTCATGGTAATGGACACTATTTTAGAATATTTTAAGTTCTGTGATACCTGTGCACATCATTAAGTACCATATAATAACTTGGTAGACCTTTTCCAGATTAACAGTAAGCCAATGACAAAGAGTGGTAGGGGAGCCATTGTTTCAGCTACCTGTCAGCTATATTTCAGATGCATTTTCCCAAAGTCACTCCTGGTATATTGACTGGAGCCATTATCAACGTGTCATAGTGTCTCCGCTTCATAAGGTATAGTTGATGGTAAGGTTGGGGTAAGGTTGGAGGTAAGGCTAGGGGAAAGGATGGGAGTAAGGTTGGGAGTAAGGTTGGGGGTAAGCCTAGGGGAAAGGATGGGGGTAAGGTTGGGAGTAAGGATGGGGGTAAGGCTGAGGGTAAGGCTGGGGGAAAGGATGGGGGTAAGGTTGGGAGTAAGGTTGGGGGTAAGGCTGAGGGTAAGGCTGGGGGAAAGGATGGGGGTAAGGTTGGGAGTAAGGTTGGGGGTAAGGCTAGGGGAAAGGATGGGGGTAAGGTTGGGAGTAAGGTTGGGGGTAAGGCTAGGGGAAAGGTTGGGGGTAAGGTTGGGAGTAAGGTTGGGGGTAAGGATGAGGGCAAGGCTGGGGGAAAGGATGGGGTTAAGGTTGGGAGTAAGGTTGGGGGTAATGTTGGGGGTGGAGTTGGGGTCGGGTTGAGGGAATGGCTGGAGGTGGAGTCGGGGGCGGTGTGGGGGTGGGGGTCTGGTTGAGGGTAAGTTTGGGGGTGAAATTGGGACCGGGGTGGGGTTGAAGGTAAGGTTGGGGGTAGAGTCGGGGTCGGGGTGGGGGTCGGGGTCGGGTTGAAGGTAAGGCTGGAGGTGGAATCGAGGTCGGGTTCGGGTTGAGGGTCAGGTTGGGGGTGGAGTCGGGGTCGGGGCGGGGGTCCGGGTCGGGTTGAAGGTAAGGCTGGAGGTGGAATCGGGGTCGGGTTGAGGGCAAGGTTGGGGGTGGAGTCGGGGTCGGGGTGGGGGTCGGGGTCGGGCTGAAGGTAAGGCTGGAGGTGGAATCGGGGTCGGGGTCGGGTTCGGGTTGAAGGTAAGGTTGGGGGTGGAGTCGGGGTCGGGGTGGGGGTCGGGGTCGGGTTGAAGGTAAGGCTGGAGGTGGAATCGGGGTCGGGTTCGGGTTGAGGGTAAGGTTGGGGGTGGGGTCATTATATGTTTCAAAATATCACGGCGATCTAATGATCAAATGGAATATCACTCTCCTCTAATCGCCTATACATCCGTCGATAATGGCACAATAACACATTTGACCACCGGGTTGCGGCTTCCCTATCGGTTGGCAATGGAAGAAATCCCACCGACCGTCAATACGAATCCAACCGGGGGAGGTGGACACGTGGTAGCCCTAGTTCTGTGGCTGTAGGACGGGTGAAAATCTGACAGGGCCCGTCTACGATCTACGGGCCCTGTCAGATTTCGCCCGTCCTACAGCCACAGAACTGGGGCTAGACACGTGGCACCCATGACCTTAACGTCATTGACATTCTGATTAGTTTGGCCGTATCTCTGTAACACTCGACCCAAGAGAAATGAAATATTGGTGTTATATATCTCGCTTTCGTGCACACGAGGGTTACGCTGTGGTTGGTTGGTTGGTTGTATATTCAGGACGCTTTAACCACTTTTGGTTATATCGCGTCAATGGGAGAAGGAAGGGAGAGTGGTGCCATGTCCCTGGGGTAACCCCCTACTCTTTACGAAGAAAGACATGGGATCTTTATCCTGCGACCACACAGACATGGCGACAGCAGGGCTCGAACCACCGGCCCACGTGCCGTTAATCTCTCAGGTGACCAGAGCACTCAATGCGAGCGCTCTAACCCACTGAGCTATCGAGGCGGCCCCGGGTTACATTGTGGTCGACGAGGGGAAGAAAGATGACGGAGAGGACGGGGGGGGGGGTGTAGCATCTAGTTTGGGTGGTTGTAGGGGCGGGAAGCTTAGCAAGGTGAAAGTTTGAGCACGATTCCCTGTGCCTACTCACCCCCACCCCCTCCCCCACTCGCCCCCTCTCCATGTCGTCCATCACGTATTACAGTTGATACGATAACGCATTGCGGTTCATGCATATTTAAAACCCGCCGTTAATGGTGGCTGTGGTTAAAAGCCAGTGTCTAACCCATGAATATTTTAGATAGGTTTGGCGTGATCCAAATTATATCCGACTTCACAATGCACCAGAGGGCAAATTCAAGGTCTATACCCTGCCATGATGTCAACCCCACCCCCCCCCCCCACAACCGTCCGACTCGTCCCCCCGTCTCCCCTCCCCAAACAGTTAGCAGTACCGGTGCCATTGATAACGAGCACTGCGTGTCAGCTTTGGTCAAATTCTGCGTGCACTTCAAATCAACATTGAGGGGCCGCCTCACTAGCTCAGTGGGTTAGAGCGCTCGCCTTGAGTGCTCTGGTCACCTGAGAGACTAACGGCACGTGGATCGGTGGGTCGCGCCCCGCTATGGCCATGTCTGTGATCGCAGGATAAAGATCCCATGTCCTCCTTGGCAAAGAGTAGGGGGTTACCCCTGGGGACATGGCTTCACTCTCCCGTACTGCTCCCATTGACGCGATATGACCAAAAGTGGATAAAGCTTCCTAAGTATAACCAACCAACCAACCAACCAACCAAATTAAATCGACATTGCATTACGTGAAGACACTACTTACATATCGACACCATTGCCCTGGGTATGTATGTATCCTATTCACTGAAAGGGGACTCCAAGGGGGGGGGGGGGGGGTGGTCACACCGCCCGCCTCCTATGGTCGTCACTTGGGTATATCCTGGCCGTGTTCGACGAACAATCAGAGAGGCTGAGAGGGGGGGGAGGGAGCGAGCGAGCGGCAGACAGGGGGCGCCCCGATACCACCACTGTGGCAATGGCACGCCGTGCGTCAAGCGGACGGTCTCCGGAGAGGCACGCACGCACCCCCTCTGCGTTGAAGGACGAGGATGAGTATGTGACGCACCGAATGGAGAGACGACTGCCGTCAAAATCACGGGAGTCTCGTGTCCCTGTGATGAGGCGCTCGCTCTCTGTCTCCCCCGTGTCTCTCGCAGTCAGTCAGTGCTCGGTTATTATACTAGGCCGCTAGGTGTAGTGTAGGGCGGCGTACAGGACTGAAGAAGGTTACCATCTGACGACGGGTACTCCGCGTCCCGTAGCCAACCTTTCGTTATTTACTTTGACAATATAAACCTTGAGGTATCTATATATCTATCAAGAGAGAGTGAGAGAGAAAAGCAAGAACAGAGAGCGATGCGCGTCCCCTATCCTTCCTTCCTCCCTTGGTCTCCCACACCTAGACTGGTGGTGTCGGGGATGGACAGCGTATGAACTATCGCTGGCTGGCTCCAAGGCGGGCGACTGTCAGCTAGGGTCAGGGATATCGCCAGTGCCGTCCCGTGAGGCTATGATGCAATGATGTAGTATAAACCACGAGACACTGCAAGCAGTTAATGTACTCCGCTAATAACATTGGCACAGCTGTCCATACATGGCCATCAGAGGGCTATCAGTATCATCCACGGTCTGTCGCTGAGTGAAGCACGTGTCTCGCTTGCCGCCAGGATATTCACAAACTTGTCATATCTGCCATGCACTGTCGGCCCTCTTCTTGCAGGCGTCTTGCAGGCAAGAGGCATCGATAGCTCGACGTGTTGTGTTTTTGTGGGGGAGATGTGTGCGTGTGTGCGTGTGTGGTAGGCGGAATGCGGTCAGTTAGGACCGTCTTGAGGGCTGGCTGGGGTTCTCCCGCCCGCAGCGCATCTGGCAATGGCTCATCCGAGAAGGAGGCGATGGTAGTAAGTCTGGCCTGAGCCTTGCAGCCATTTCAACGCCAAGAACAGCAGCGCTGCATGCATGGATCGGCTGCCGTTTCATCCTCCCCCTCGCCCTCGCCCTCCCCCTGCTGATTCCTCAGCTGGACTGTTCCGTCGGCGTGTATAGATAGATATATGTGAGTGTGTATAACTCTCCCTCTTTCTCTCCTCCCCCATCTAACACGCTACGCTCGCTTCTACACTCTTTTCACCCCACCGCTCGCGTCCTCTCCGTGGATCGTCCGGACGGCACTGAGAAAAAGCCAATAGACGGGGGACTCCGTGGGAGATGGCCCAGCTGCCTGCAGATGCCACAGCAGACCCGCCGCCATCACCATCGAGTCGGTGGCGTCCAATGTGCAGACGGAGGAGACCCAGCGATCGACCGGCTCCCAGCGTGCCTTACCGGGGCTGCCCTTCTCCATGCAAGGCTCCTCGCCCAGCCGCTATGGATGTGGTGTGGAGGGAGGCTGGCTTGCTGGTTTGCGGGCTGGCTGGCAGGCGAATTACACTCATTCGAGTATCAGACACCCTCTCTCCCTCACCCCACCCAACCCCCAATCTTTATCTACCCCTTCCGTCCTAGGCGGCCGTCGAATAGGGGCATGATGCGACAACCAGCGGGAATGGCGGGGGGGGGGCGGGGAGGAGGGAGGAGGAGGGGGGGGGAGATGTTGATTCTGGGTTGTGGGTGGCGTGGCCTGGGGTAGGGTAGAGTAGGGGTATGAGTGCAGTTTTCCAGCCTCGCCAGGCCTGCTGGGCTGCGCCCCGGCCATAGACACAGCCACACACGGGACAGCGGCGAGCCGCCAGCTGCAGCTGGTATGGCCGCCAGTGGTGGTGACGCCCCCCCCCCCCACCTCCTCTTACCTGGCTGCCAGCCTTCTTCCCACCCTGCTGATGCCAGCTCACCCGTCACTTCCCCTTTCCCCTCCGGCCTGAGGTTGACCCGGGGTGATGGTGTCCCTGTGCCGCTGGGTTCCTGGGCTAGCGTGTCCCTGTGGGTCCCGGGGTGATGGAGTCACTGGGTTCCTTGGCTATGGTGTCTCTGTGGGTCCCGGGGTGATGGGGTCACTGGGTCCCTGGACTATGGTGTCCTGTGGGTCCCGGGGTGATGGGGTCACTGGGTCCCTGGGCTATGGTGTCCCTGTGGGTCCCGGGGTGATGGGGTCACTGGGTCCCTGGCTATGGTGTCCCTGTGGGTCCCGGGGTGATGGGATTCCTGGGTCCCTGGGCTATGGTGTCCCTGTGGGTTCCGGGGTGATGGGGTCGCTGGGTCCCTGGGCTGTGGGTCCCGGGGTGATGGGGTCACTGGGTCCCTGGGTCCCTGGGCTATGGTGTCCCTGTGGGTCCCGGGGTAATGGGGTCGCTGGGTCCCTGGGCTATGGTGTCCCTGTGGGTCCCGGGGTGATGGGGTCACTGGGTCCCTGGCTATGGTGTACCTGTAGGTCCCGGGGTGATGGGATTCCTGGGTCCCTGGGCTATGGTGTCCCTGTGGGTCCCGGGGTGATGGGGTCACTGGGTCCCTGGGCTGTGGGTCCCGGGGTGATGGGGTCACTGGGTCCCTGGGTCCCTGGGTCCCTGGGGCCCTGGGCTATGGTGTCCCTGTGGGTCCCGGGGTGATAGGGTCGCTGGGTCCTTGGGCTATGAAGTCCCTGTGGGTCCCGGGGTGATGGGGTCGCTGGGTCCCTGGACTGTGGGTCCCGGGGTGATGGGGTCACTGGGTCCCTGGGTCCCTGGGTCCCTGGGTCCCTGGGCTATGGTGTCCCTGTGGGTCCCGGGGTGATGGGGTCGCTGGGTCCCTGGGCTATGAAGTCCCTGTGGGTCCCGGGGTGATGGGGTCACTGGGTCCCTGGGCTATGGTGTCCCTGTGGGTCCCGGGGTGATGGGGTCACTGGGTTCCTGGGCTATGGTGTCCCTGGGGGTCCCGGGGTGATGGGGTCCCTGGGTTCCTGGGTCCCTGGGCTAAGGTGTTCCTGTGGGTCCCGGGGTGATGGGGTCGCTGGGTCCCTGGGCTATGGTGTCTCTGTGGGTCCCGGGGTGATGGGGTCAGTGGGTTCCTGGGCTATGGTGTCCCTGTGGGTCCCGGGGTGATGGGGTCGCTGGGTCCCTGGGCTATGGTGTACCTGTGGGTCCCGGGGTGATGGGGTCACTGGATCCCTGGGCGATGCTGTCTCTGTGGGTCCCGGGGTGATGGGGTCACTGGGTCCCTGGGCTATGGTGTCCCTGTGGGTCCCGGGGTGATGGGGTCACTGGGTCCCTGGGCTATGGTGTCCCTGTGGGTCCCGGGGTGATGGGATTCCTGGGTCCCTGGGCTATGGTGTCTCTGTGGGTCCCGGGGTGATGGGGTCGCTGGGTCCCTGGGCTATGGAGTCCCTGTCGGTCCTGGGGTGATGGGGTCGCTGGGTCCCTGGGCTATGATATCCCTGTGGGTCCCGGGGTGATGGGGTCGCTGGGTCGCTGGGTCCCTGGGCTATGGTGTCCCTGTGGGTCCCGGGGTGATGGGGTCGCTGGGTCCCTGGGCTATGGTGTCTCTGTGGGTCCCGGGGTGATGGGGTCGCTGGGTCCCTGGGCTATGGAGTCCCTGTGGGTCCCGGGGTGATGGGGTCGCTGGGTCCCTGGGCTATGGTGTCCCTGTGGGTCCCGGGGTGATGGGGTCCCTGGGTTCCTGGAATATGGAGTCCCTGTGGGTCCCGGGGTGATGGGGTCGCTGGGTCGCTGGGCCCCTGGGCTATGGTGTCCCTGTGGGTCCCGGGGTGATGGGGTCACTGGGTCCCTGGGCTATGGTGCTGTGGGTCCCGGGGTGATGGGGTCGCTGGGTCCCTGGGCTATGGTGTCCCTGTGGGTCCCGGGGTGATGGGGTCGCTGGGTCCCTGGACTATGGAGTCCTGTGGGTCCCGGGGTGATGGGGTCGCTGGGTCGCTGGGTCCTGGGCTACAGTGTACTTGTGGGTTCTAGGGTGCGGTTTAGATACAGTACAGGCGACAGATTTGTGGGTAGTGAATGAAAGAGTCTCGTGAATATTTGAGGTGGAATAATTGGTGGGATTTTTCAAGAATTGGAGGTTCCAAATGTGTACCTCCCTACCACCTCCGGAAAAAAGGAGTACCTGTGCGAACAGACATCACTTCACTCCTCTCACACCCTCGTGAGAGACAGAAACACACGTCGAGAATATATTTATCATGCAGATTTTAGTAACTATTATTTGCTGATAATTATAAACCATTTTCATGTGATTTATAGATAGATAAACTGCTTTATAAACAACGAATACGCATACACCACAAAAGCCCCCTGTCTGCTCCTACTGCCTATAGATACCTACACCTAGGGAGCTGTAACTTCGCCCCCCCGCCCCCCCCCCCCCCCCTCCTCCCATTGCGCTCATAAAGCGAATTTTGGCGGTAAAACGCCCCTTCCAAGCGAATTGTGGCGGTAAAACGCCCCTACCGAGCACTTTAGCGCGGAATCCCCCCCTACACCCAGCAATATATAAAGTACCCCCGAGAACTTCGCCTACTGGCCCTGGTAGCAGCCACCACGGCGCCATCTGGCGGGGTGAAGTTACGGAACCAGGCTAGCACAGATAAAGCCGGAAGGCCACGTTATAACTGTATATACAGCTAGGCCACAGCCGGTGGTGCGCAGCCATCATAACACCAAATCATTGGGCTCCATAGACAAATCTCACATCCGGATTTGTTTCAGGTCGCGCGGTTTCGCCCATGTGTCCACAATGGTGGCCCAAAACAGCAATCCACATGGGTTACTATGTAGGAGGTCTACCGCAATCAACACACCAGCCCCCCCCCCCCTCCCCCGGGCCCCACCTAACGCCCTCCGCCACCCTCCACCCATAACGCCTCTTACCCCATGAAACCAAAATCCCTGCAGAATTAATTAATCTAGACACAACGTGACTTGTAACCAGAACGGCGTCTTATAAAACCATAATACCTGCAGAATTAATTAATCAGGACACAACGTAATTTGTAACCAGAAGGGCGTCTTTGGTACGTGTATGACACAATCAGTTGGCAGATTATGTTTCATTCAGATATATATAGGCCACATGCAGATTCTCAAATCCACCCACTTCCCCCTCCC
The DNA here is from genome assembly GCA_964019135.1 of Arenicola marina. Lineage (NCBI taxonomy): Eukaryota > Metazoa > Annelida > Polychaeta > Arenicolidae > Arenicola > Arenicola marina. The sequence goes on from OZ025257.1 coordinate 14,583,935, forward strand.
TCCTGCCATTCCCGCTACTATAGAGACGCGCTGCCTCCACCCAATCTCCACACACCCACCCACTTCCCTGCAGCGGCCGCATGGCCTATTGCGGTCAAACATCGGCGGCCCCCTGTCGCCATAGAAACGCGATTTGCAACGTTTTAATTGGATGCGTTGGGGGGTGGGGGTGGGGAGAGCATAAAGCCGGTGGCGAGGGGAATAATTCGGAGCAAACTCATTACACAGACGGGAAGTGTTTCTGCTGCTGGCGTCACCGCACAGAAAATTGGGTGTGGATCGTAAATGAGGACGGTTCAGTTGCATTGTACCCCAGCACATTTCTCTGATACTGAAAGCCTTATATGTTGAAACCGTGGACAGTAAGAATACATTGACTATGGTAAGTGATAATACATACCAAGACACCGCTCGGTCTATGGTATGGCGGGTAAGTAGTAGCGCCTAGCCGCTACCTGGCTATTGTAGCACACGATATGTATGCTATGTACACACCGGACTTTCATTTCTTCGCCGCGTTTGTTCAGTTCAAATAAATGTTAAGCTTCGAAGTTTACTGATGGGCCGTGTTTATATCAATCCAGTGTGATTGTCTCCAAACTTACGGTGATTCATAGCATGGATAATCAATACAAATAGAATACGTCAGTAAATGTACTAGACTAGAATAACTAAACATGAGGATTTAAAACAAATTTGAAATTCTTCGTGAATTCTTTTCCATATGTAAATTAACGTCAAAACTAAATAGCATAGTTCTCAGTAGGTGACAGTATCTGTTTAACACAATGTCAAGCAATCTCACATACACATCAAGCTTGCATCCTTAACGTTACGGTTTCAAGATCTTTTCCGAATAAATGGAATTGACAGGTGAATAATGGTTGCAGTTGTTGTATAACATTTTCGTGCATGTACATTGAGCGTCCCTTGTTTGTCGAGCATGCTTGTGGCGCTATAAACTTTTTCATTTGACCTAAAATGGCATCTCGTCTCGTGAGAATTGTCTTGTAGCTTCTTGTATGTTTAGATAATACAGGGGCCGGCACGATACCTCAGTGGGCTAAAGCGCTCGCCTTGAGTGCTCTGGCCACCTGAGAGCCTAATGACGCGTGGATAGATGGTTCGGGCCCCGCTGTGGCCATGTCTGTGTGGTCGCAGGATAAAGATCCCATGTCTTTCTTCGTAAAGAGTAGGGGCTTACCCCCGGGGACATGGTTCCACTCTCCCGTCCTTCTCCCATTGACGCGATATGACCAAAAGTGGTTAAAACGTCCTGAATAATCAACCAACCAACTATCTAGCTAAAACACAGTGTAGCTCCGTGTGTAGAATCCAATGCAAACAACACTGCTCAACGTCTATCACCTACGGTAACAGATTGATGCCCTATGTAACGTTAATAGTTGTAAATTTATGACTTCTACATCGCAGCTATGCATACTGTGACAGTGGGTAATACTGCTGAGGTTGCACCAAAAATTGTCTGGATTGTCTAGACAATATTTGGTTGTAGAACGATTCAGAGTGAGCTCGTATGCTGGTTCATGAATACATTGTACCCGTTCCAGTGCCCCTTGTTTGCATTACCTATTTGGGAGCGTTGGCGCATCCCAAGGGAGGGGTGGGGGGGGGGGGGTGTCAGCGAGAAAGTCTTTATTTTACTGTAAAATCACGCCATTTATAGGTATGGACCCCCCCGCACCTCACCACAAATAATCCTTTTGTACTGCTGGGGCTGTCATCATAGACCACGCCTAGCTTACACACGGAACCATTTTCACATCCAAAATTCGCTCGGTAGGGGTATTTTTTTCCGTTGACCCGCTTTACATGGCAGTTTCATGCAGACCCGGTCAGTTTATTCTTTTTTCATCGCAAACCCGTTCGGCTTATTCTTTTTCCCGGCAAACCCGCTCTATGAACGTATCCCCACCCCCCCCCCCCCCCTTCCTTCCTCCCCCAGTCGCAAGTTTTTAAATATCCGCTTTATAGAGGTATCTTTTTCATCAAACATGTCCGCTCGCTCGGGCATTAAGGGGCATCCGTGAAAGCCCCCCCACCCCCCACTCCCAATCCACCACCAGATTTGTATAATAGTGCCCCCCTCCCCTCCATACACACACACTCTCACACTCACATGGATCCGGCACCAGCCATCGGGATCAAGTACCCGAATAGCAGAATGGTGATCCATACAGCGTAACCTGGATATAGCATTACGATGTGTCGTTTGGTACTGATAACAATTAAAACAATTTTCCGGATCGAGCAGGGACTTAAACTTTGCATACTAATTTTGAACAGTTTGACACTAAATGGGACCACTGTTGTGGCGGCATGTCATACAACTTTTGTTTAAATTCAGATAAAAACCTATGTGTATCACCAATCGCCTTGGCAAACCAAACAACATGCTCACACAAAAGATTCCTGATCTTTGTCACCCAAGTTACATCCACAGCTTTATCATACTTGCAGAGGAGGTTGTAACCATTTTGGATATGTACCATTGCCATGCTCTTGTGTTATTTTGAGCCAATGGTTGACACACGTTAAAGCGGCTGTCCAACCTAATTTAATCGCGATCTGCACCAAAAGTTTATATCTTAAAATTAAATTGGCGAGTGTTAACGCTTCGTTTCGGCCGACTGGTAAGGAGAACAAAATTAAGGCAACCCGCCCCCAGCAATGTCAAGCAGAGCGCCATTTTGCCGGGAGCAGTGACGCATATTGTGACTATTCATGTGGCACCGCCTTATGTTATCACTCGCGGAGAGAAAGATCAGGGCCGCGATTTACAGATGAACAGCGGCAGTTCCAAGCCGCGCAGTATACCATGATCTTAGTGTTTCATGGACAAGTACCATCCAAACAAATTGATATACGTCTTGCGACGATTGACTCAGCAACAATGCCATGATTGGAATTAGAAACGCAGTTCTTTATATTAGCGATGATCACGCGCTCTTGTTTTGCTCACACAATAGGCGCAATTTCCGGTTTGAATAAATTAGAATATCGCCTCCTGATTGGTCAATCGCGGACACACCGCCAAAAAGGGCTGCTGCCTGGGTAGGCGGCGAAATCGTGCCCGGCGGTCACTTCTAAATTTTATTGTGAGCTATAGATAGGACGAAAAATTCTGTAATTTGGAGGATAGACAATTGGGTATTATATGAATCGGTAAAGCAGCGTTAGAGGCCGGGCTGGCGGTTCCCTTTAACATATAATGAACGCACAGTGGACTCCTTCCGCATTCACCTAAAGCTGCAACATTTGGAGTTTGTGTGGGTAATCCTAAGATTCTCTTACAATAATGTGTTTGTACTTGTTCTATTTCTTCTCTGCGTTTAAATCCACAGACCTCTGATCCGCAAAGTAGCATAGGAGGAAATGACACGGCACGACACTACAGGTGACAAACAGATGCTGAATGTTACGCCTAACGAAAAATGCCTTGCTAGCATATTGCTGTAAGGTTTTCAATACCGCTTAAGCTTGTACGTCACAACTTCTGTAGGTGTACCCTTATAAAACCATTTCTCCTCACTGCGAAAATGTTTCTCTTAATCTTGCTTAGGTTTACTTTCATACCATACTTATTAGAATTCACCTAGGGAATCCAATTTGCAAATTGCTTTGGCAATCGTCTGACAGTGTCACCGACTGCTTCAACATCATACGCGTATAACAACATCACTGTATTTGGACAATTTTCATCTTCGTAAATACCACTGCATCCATTTTACGTACAGATTTCAAGCAGTTCCTGTATGTACAAACGGAAAAGGACAGGACTGATCATACAGCCCTGCCTGGTACCTTGTGCATTCAAAATAGTCCTGATGCAGGATTTTAGCTGTGATTACATGGGCCTCAACACGGGTCTCCGTGCACACTGTCATTATAATTTATAGTCATTATAGTCACTGTCATTATAGCTTCAACCATAGATGGAAATGTAGAATTGCGTCAAACGCTTTGCTGAAATCAACAAAAGCATCGTAGAGCCGTCCACCTCTTATACACAATGATGATGTAATAATGTAAATAAGTGGTACCCCTGCCCCGCCGATAAGTAGCCTGCGCTTCGTCAATCTTATTGTTTTCTTCCTTCCATTGAACAAGCCTGTTACCAAGTATATTAATGAATATCTTGCGCATAAAGATGACAATCCTCTATAATTATTTATATCCGTATTAATATAACTCGATTTATAAAGTGGGCTTATCAGTACCTCTAACCAGCGTTTTGGGTATTCTCCTGGGGACATAATAAGGTTACATTAAGGATTGGTCTGACCGTTCTTTTCTGTAAAAACTAAGTATAACCTGTATTTTCGTTCCTTTCTGTAATAACTAAGTAATCTGTATTTCCGTTTCTTGGCCAGTCCACACTCAGCGTCCCACCATTTTTGTCATTTCGCTCTCTGTCCCGATAATGTCCCTTCTCAGTCTTGATGCTTGCAGAGGCGCTTTGTACCAGACGGATTAATAGACCAACCGAGAGATTTACATCCCACTGCTGAACAGATTCATCAATTCCTGCATCAGCACTTCATCCTGCAGGTCAGTTACATATTCTGTGACTAGGTAACCTTCCACGTTCAGCTTCAGTATGTATTAGCTGCAGAGGCAGGTATACACTGGAGGGTACCATCAATCGGAAAATTATCTGATACGTCAATAGTACCTACTGCAAAAACACTAAAATATATTAAATAAACCGGTAGACACCGCCATCTAATCGACCACACTATTTCCATTTGTCCCCGTGAAAGTATATTCTCACATTTGGTCACTTTCAGACCTTTCATTTAGCAGTTGCAAACCTAATGTTTTACAGAGCTCCAGAAAAGAAAGACCAAATTTGTTAATCCAGTCATCTTTATCGCACGACTAGCGTGGCAAGTTAACATTAGAGAGTTATTTGAGGAAAGTTGCTTGGGTTGTGATACCAATGATAGTGTAATTATACATTATCCATGGTGATATACGTACGGGCAAAATGGCGAAAAGGGCGATTTATACGTTGTCCCGCAAGCGGATCCCGCAAACGTATCTATGTAACTTAGGAAACACCCCGAGTTTTGATGACGTAATGCGCATCGGGTTTCGTTTACGAGATACAATCGAAAACGTAGCAATAACTCTCTAATATCGACTTGGTACCACTCAGTATTAGAAATAAAATCCATACCGGCATCAAAGACATATAATCCGGTAGTTGCACTACTCTCGCATTAAACTCCCCAGCCAAGAGGATATCTCACTCTCCGCACTCTGAGGCAATACACAGTATAATACAAGGCTTGGATACCGTTTGCTGCATCCCTGTTTGTGTACAAAATAGAACTTTCGTCTGATACGTACACAATTAATGCACACAAAACGTTCTCAGACTGAAAATGGTTCTCATCGAGCGGACAGCTAGAAGATCCCGGAATCACATTTTCCTAAGGCAGGTTTGACATATGAACCTATATGCATTGGGCAATAAATACCGCGACACCGCCTGGCTGTCTGCCGTGATCTGCGCTTACCGTGTATGATTTGCGATTCATGATTCTTAAGGACGTTTGAAATATCCATGTCATTTTCAGTCCACGCTTGTTGGGACCGAAATCGTCAGACTAACCGAAACTTTATGCATAGCTAAGAACAAAGTATAACAGTTAGATTTGACGTTGCACGTTTCAATCCTACACAATCTGCCGATATGATCGAATAGCGATGTACCGACATTGAGTTTTCATGAGAAGCTTGGGGGGTGGGGGGGGGGGGGGTATGAGGGGTGAGTTTGGGGGTGGTGCAAAAATCGGTATCTAACTGTGCATTATGTTATAGGTGTAAAAGTCATGATCCTGGTCCTGGTCCGTTTTGGTTGGTTGGTTATTCAGGACGCTTTAACCACTTTTGGTCATATCGCGTCAATGGGAGAAGAAAGGGAGAGCGGAGCCATGTCCGCGGGGGTAACCCCCTACTCTTTACGGAGAAAGACACGGGATTTTTATTCTGCGACCACACAGACATGGCCACAGCAGGGCTTGAACCACCGACCCACGTGCCGTTAGGCTCTCAGGTGACCAGAGCAATCAATGCGAGCTCTCTAGCCCACTGAGCTGTCGCGCCGGCCCCGGTCCGTTTTGGGCAGTCGGACATTTTCGGTTCTCACACACGTTTCACCGAGGGCAACTATATCATAACATGTCACCGCGGGATCATGTACCATCAGGATCAAGTACGATTCATCGGGATCATGTACCATATATCAGGATCATGTACCATATATCAGGATCATGTACCATATATCAGGATCATGTACCAGAAATCAGGATCATGTATCAGGATCCAGGCTCATGTATCAGGATCCAGGATCTTGTATCAGGAACATGTACCATATATCAGGATCAGCTACCATTCATCGGGATCATGCAGTTATCAGGATCAGCTACCATTCATCGGGATCATTGCCAGATATCAGGAACATGTACCAGATATCAGGATCATGCATCAGGATCCAGGATCATGCATCAGGATCGGTTACCAGATGTCAGGATCAGATACCATTCATCGGGATTATGTATCAGATATCAGGATCAGGTAACCTTCATCAGGATCATGTACCAGATATCAGGGTCGGTTACCAGATATCAGGATCGGTCACCAAATATCAGGATCATTAGCAGATATCAGGATCAGGTACAATTTATCGGGATCATATACCAGTTATCGAAATCAGATTAGGGGAGGAGGTGTGCGACTACATTTGGACGTAGTATTATTAACATAAAACAAGCACATTTACCTCCGGTACAGATTGGCTGACACAGTGTCTTCAGATGGTGAATCACGCTGCTCTGCACGCTATAAATCCGACCTTGACACCGACGGTCTTTCTCCATATATTTTCTTATGATTTTCAATGTAAAACACATCGGGTGTACGTTGCATATTGTGCATCCAATACATATAAAGCTGTCTCCTATTGTATAAAGTGGGTATATCTCTGGACTTTTGAACTTGTCACCTGTATGCATGAACCTGCGTTATTTGTCGACCATGTGACGCTTGGTTGTGCTTAACTCAACCGTGTGTCAACGGTGAGAAAATCAGTAATTTTATTTAAACTGTGGTGGATTTCACGAACACAGTTTATACAACTACGGGGCTCAGTCGACCAAAGTGTTTAAGTGAATGATGGGCGATTTTTGCTGATCAAGCCCCGTGGCCGGCTAAACAATGTACGTGAAATAAGCCACTGATGTGTTTGTCTCAGAGAAAGTGTCGTGACCATGCATGACGAATAATGCCCCATAACTGTCATGTTATGATGTACATTTCAACTCCTGTTGGATTACTGCACGCATAAATGGATCTACACGTCGTGGGGCAATATAGTTTCCTATGGCTTACTCGATTCACTCCGTCCGGAATGACAGAGACGCCTGATGCGACGATGAATCAATCGCCTCTAACGAGTCACCACAAAATTCATACATAACCCCCACCCTCTCCCATTTCATACTACTAGATTTAAGCATGCGTGCTATTGTCATTATTGCTAAAAAATGTTGCTACGATTTTTTCTCATAAATGTTGACCCTGATCTACACCAAGCATTGCCTGACGTCATTACCGTGGCCTCTCTATGATGTTTTTGGTCCCATTGCGTTTATCGTTCGTGACCTTGGAATAGCCGCTACGGGTGGACATGATAACAGAAGTGCGGGTTTTCACGGCCGAACTCTTTTAAAAGCGGCATTCCGGTCCATCTTCCATGTGCTCACGAAATAGATATTGCACTTAATACTAGGTGTGAGTCCTGAGATATGGCGAAACAGTGGCGAACGCGGGCAGTTTCGAATGGATAGAGGTTGGAAGAGGTGAATCGACCTACCCTATACTTCGGTCAATCTCCTTTGTCGTGCGGATCATACATTTATTTCAGAGAAGATCATTTACTGCTCATACAAATGTCACAACAATGTTCCAGATGCGATGATTAGCGGTACTTTGTTTAAAGATAATTTTCGCCAGAGGGTGGTGGCGGGGAGGGTACGTAATTGATCCCGGTGATATCACGCATTGGTATGTATACCTCCCAATTCTGCTTTCGCCCGGGTCCTTTGTGCGCGCATTCACTCGGCATAGGGAATGTACCCCGTTTAAAACAGCACGGGACATTCGGGCGGCTGATTGAAAAGTAGCGGTCTAGGCTGGTTCCAGAAATGCACCGTTCCCCCGACTGAACGCCGGCTAGGGGGACCGAATCTGGGTCGGTTGCGCATTCATTGAATGGATCTTCAGATTCCGCAAGTCATCACTAAGCCGGTTTGTCTGACAACAGTGACGTGCCAGCTAGACGTCCTGTCAAATAATAACTATGAAAAATCTTCGGATTTTGCGGCTGAAAAGTTAAATGTTATTGTCATTGCATGAAAAAACTGAACTGTGACGGTTGAAGAGAATATTAATGGATGATCCATCCATGAATTCTCTTCAACCGTCACAGTTCAGTTTTTTCATGCTATCACGCAAACTCATTATATATATTGATATATAGGATAGATCAACCCAATATTTGTTACTGACGAAGGAATTTAGGGGTATCATACTATGGGCCGCCGTGACCGCCAAAAATACAAACACGCACTGACTTAATGAAAGTTCAAATCAAACAGACAACAATCACCAAGCCAAACATACTATTTCGGGACCAAACATACTACTTCGGGACCAAGTATGGTAACTTCAAATGAAACAGACATCATTTACCATTCAAAGTGTACAATAAAGTAACGGACGAGTCAACGATGAATTGGAGAGGTAAGACTACAAGTCGTCTAATCTACTTCCATTTGATCAATGATCGAATTGCCAATCAATCGAAGCTATTTTCAAACCAACGAGGGAAAACCATATCCAACAATACAGTTTCCAAACCATTTCACGCTAACCCAAATCATACAGTCATCGCATGGCACACGAAGTAGTCAAACGCCGAATGAATGAGCGACGCGCAAATCATAACGTCGTTTTCCAAGCGAACACCCTTTGCCAAACCAGACGATCAAACTCCAAGTGAAACAAGCTAACTTCGAATAGACAACAGAGGGCGCTGCGAGCTGCGGGTCCTTGTGGGCGCGCGCATATTTTCCTACTCCGAATCTGACCACAGGAGCGCCTGTTAAGATGGAGCATCAAAATGAGGTAGTTTGGGTTCGCAATGTCATTTAAACATAATCGTAACTGTGACTCATTTCGGTACGTCCCACGATATATAATTAGGCGTTATTCTTTCGTTGTAATGCGTTGCCGTTCAAGCATCACGAGATGTATCCTGCTATCGCTGGCGCGATGTGCGGGATGCGGGGCCTGTGCCGTGCCCGTGGTTCTAGCACAACCAACATGTCATGCGGTGTCCAGGGGGTGAGTTGTTGGGGTGCGGGTAGGCCTACCTGCTGTCTCATTTTTTGCGCATGACCTCTTGGCACACACAGGGGCGAATATAGTGTTGAGTGTAGTGTTCAAGGCCATCTTATGTGTAGGTGTAGGTGTAGGTGCAGAGAGCCTCCCCCCTCCCGGTCGCAACCCCACAGGCTTTGTAAATTCCTAGATCCGCCTCTGACACACTTGCATTGGGATGTAAATTAGCCCTGCTGGAGTTATATTTAAACAGTTATAGATTCTACACATCCCTACCCAACACTTGCTTACGATCTTGGCTGAGGCCGTTTTAGGAACGCCATTTAAATAGTGACGTAAAAATGCGTTGCAATGAGCAACAAAAATGCATGACGTCGTCGTATTGTGTAGAAAAACATTTTCAGCTGGTTTCTTTGCCACTGATTTCGAGCAAGCATAAATAATAATAAACGTTTAGTTCATGCCTTTGAGACTATATTGGCCCATATGGTATCTGAAAAAATGTATTTCTATAATTAAGGCCCTTTCTATTATCGTAATGGACATTTACAAATGAAACAATAGTCGTCTTCAATGGCTTGTATTCCGAGACAAAAGCTGCAAACTTTCTGTTTACTATTCCTTTATGATGTTCGATCGCCAGCTGATGCGAAGAGCCAGCCCACGAACCAGTGACTATCCCGGGGAGGAGAGTGGGGAGGGGGGCTGACACGGCATTCAACGTATTAGTAAAGTATATGGCGATTTAGGGTGGGAGGTAGGGGGCAAAGGGAGGTCGTGTTCCCAAATCACAAAAAGTAAATATCTTTATCCCCAGGTCACGAAAAATGAAATGGAGAACTTCCCGCATGCAATGCAAGGGGCGGATAAATGATATAAATTGGCGATGTCCCAATTCTCAGCCAGTTTTTGGCGGTATTAAAATGCTCAGTTCACGATGAATGAAAATCATTGATCACGACGATCGGCTAATGTCTCATTCCCAGTATCAAAGAATTATTTTCCTCATTCACAATTCACGGTTTAAAAAAAGCCTAATTAACTTCACTGGCAATCTTCAGCTAGTACCCCCCCCCCCCCCACACACACACACAAACACACACTCCCCATGACTTCAAGCTTATGGAGGTGCGTCTGTTGTCTTATCTTGTCATTGTACACGCCAAATCACGAGCCCAGCAACAGAATGAATGGCGTAGACATGGTAAATGGGGTTTGGATACAAACTGGCTTCACTAGTCAGACTGGTTTGACGGCTGCACAGTGCGTAGTGGCGTACACGCGTCGCAGTGTTCCTTTACAAAATCCAGGGGCGGGACGGGCCAGGCTACGTTTGGGGGGGAGGTGGGGGGCGACAAGAGTTGTATTTTCTTTGTGACCATGAGGAGGTCAGATTTGTTGTGGGTTCTGGCTTGATTTTTTAATTTGCTTGATCTGCAGAATACGGAAGCTCGTTAGGGCCATTTCAAAAAGTTTTTTTTTATTGATAAACATTTTGTAATATTCTAACCGGGAATAAATAATTTAAACCGGGTTTAAAGGATTCAAACCGGGTTTAAATGATTCAAACCGGGTTTAAATGATTCCAAACCGTGAATTAAATATTCAAACCGGAATTAGTAATTCAAACCGGGAATAAATGCTTCAAACAGGGAGTAAACGATTGAAACCGGAAGTAAATGATTGAAACCGGTAATTAAATAATAAAACCGGGAATTAAATATTAAAACCGGGAATTAAATATTAAAACCGGCAATTAATGATTCCAAAAGGGAATTAATGATGCCAAAAGGGAATAAATGATTTCAACCGGAATTAATGATTCCAACCGGGATTTAATGATTCCAACCGGGAATTAAATATTTAAACCGAGAATAAATTATTCAAACCGGGTTTAAATGATTAAAACCGGGTTTGAATGATTCCAACCGGGTTTAAATGATTCAAACCGGCTTTAAATGATTCAAACTGGGTTTAAATGATTCAAATCGGGAATTGAATATTCAAACCGGGAATTAAATATTCAAACCGGGAATTAAATATTCAAACCGCGAATTAATGATTCAAACCGGGAATAAATGCTTCAAACCGGGAGTAAATGATTGAAACCGGAAGTAAATGATTGAAACCGGGAATTAAATATTAAAACGGGGAATTAAATATTATATGCATTGGTCTTCCATAGATCTGTCCGGCTTGAAAATGTAATATATGAGTCTTTCCGAGGTGTGTGGATTTGGCGCCGGCCATGCGGGCGTGTGTGGCCTTCAAAGTTGCTAACTGCTTGACTGCATACGCTCGGCGAACAAGGGTCTGAAGACAGGTACCAGTGCCAACAGATGAAATGTATCTGTGGGCAGCATACCCCAGCCCAGGCATGTTGGTTCTGCTAGCACTCCAGGGCATACGGTCAAAGAGTGCTGTTTGATATAGTTGTAGACCATACCCTATGTCGCCTATGTCTAAGAGCATTTTTTTTTTCAAGAAAACCCTACCCCAGAAATCAAATGGTCCGCCCTTATGAAAATTTACTACAGTGTAACTATGATAAAACTATAGTAATTTTGACTATAGTTATTTTGTGGTATTTTCGCCACTGTAGTATTTTATACTACAGTAATACTATAGTTTTACTAGAGTAATACTATAGTTTTACTAGAGTAATACCATAGTTTGACAACAGTAATACTATAGTTTTACTAGAGTAATACCATAGTTTGCTATAGTTTTACTACAGTAATACTATAGTTTTACTGCAGTAATACCATAGTTTGCTATAGTTTTACTACAGTAATACTATAGTTTTACTACAGTAATACCATAGTTTGCTATAGTTTTACTACAGTAATGCTAGTTTTACTACAGTAATACTACTATAGTAATACTATAGTATTACTGTAGTACAAAATACTACAGTGGCGAAAATACCACAAAATAACTATAGTCAAAATTACTATAGTAGTGTAGTTACTGTAGTTATACTATAGTAATATTAGTCGTAAGACTGTAGTTATACTATAATACTACTACAGTTGTACTGATGTATAGTTATACTATAGTAATATTAGTGGCACTACTGTAGTCATACTATAGTTGATTATGTCATAGTATGACTATAGTTCACCAATAGCCTGTCAGACTATCATATCATATTGGAATTGTCCCTTACGAAAACCTACCATGAGATTACCATGGTATACCATGATAAATTTACCTAGGTATTTTGAAACAGGTATACCATGGTAATTTACTATGGTATACCAAGTACCAGGGTATGCTAATTTACCATGGTACTTTACTACATGGATACCATGGTATATTATGGTATCAATCACCATTACATATAGCGATATATATATATATATATATATATAATGCCAGAGTCTGAAAAATACAAGAGTAAAGAATACAAACATTTACAATCCACTTTCATATATATGTATTGCAATAAAACGATGCAGTGTGTGAACCTGTGACATACGCGCATTAGACACACATGATTAACTAAAGGTTACCTGTCACATAAATGACAAAAATGCCAAAAGATTTATATAATATACACATTCTAGCTGTATGGATATATTAGAAAAACAAGCTACTATTATGTGAAAAAATGTTCATTGCTTATATGCATATTGACATAAAATTAAGTCAACAGATAATATTAAGATACACCATATAGCAGCATCATAGTCACACACCTTCAAATTTAAATTTCACATCTAAAAAGTGCCAGGATCTTTCCAAATTAAAACAATGCTCGTTTGAATGATTCATATATTGATATTAAATAAAATATTGTTCATTTCACAGCTTATACATTTGAACGAATTGAAAAGAAAATGCCATCATGGAATTTTGTCCAGTCATTATATGCACAATAAAATCACATGTATATAGACGACATAAAAACCAGCTTATTATTCAACTATTTCAAATAATGTATACTCTAACTCATATACAAGAAATGACTTATAATTGAATTGATAAAGTATGCTCTCTTTTTTTGTAACAGATACAAATTCCACCTTAAAATGAGATGCACTACCATGCAGTACTTCGCATCTACTACATAACTACTACTTAACTTTAAAACTACTATTCAATGCATATAACATATAAGCTTATAAATAATCCTTTATACAAATATATTCATTTTAACTTTTTCTTCTTATTATCCAGCCCCTACAACGTGGCTGATCTTCTTTCGCATTAGCATGCAAATTTCTTTTACGTCATTGCCAGGAAATTCTCTCCTGACTTGACCTGCAAAAAAGGATACACTTATCGTCAGTAAATTATCATTCACCAATGCTGTTTAACATTGTAAGACATGGGTGATAAAATGTTAGAAAGCTATCTTACGAAACTTTGTACTATATTTACTATTACCCCAGTACATTATGCAGGAAGCAAAACAAATACCAAAGATAATGTTGTAAACAGTATAGCCTGAAAACAAGACTATACCGTAGTATAGAGTTCCCACATGAAACATAAAGACAGTTCCCTGATTTTTCCCTGAGCCATTGAAAGTTACCCTGTGTAATAAAAGGTAGGCCTTCAACCTCCCCACATAGACACCACTAAATAATTGGGGGGAGGCATGCAACAGGGTTGGTTGAGGCACCCATAGACCCATATACCAAGGAACAAACAAAGTATCTTTTAAACAAGATGTTAACGAGAGGAATGCACAAGACATACAGAAGTCACAATCTTTGTACAGTTGTGCGAAGGTTCATACACACCATATCATATGGGGGCACAAACTCCAGAGAGGGAGGGGGGGTGGGGCAGGTCGAACCACAGGCGCTGCAGATCGACTGACACAGGCCGGGGCCTGTGGGTCGAACCCTACTCCCTCCGGCGTTTGGGGTTACTGTACTGTAGTCTAGATGGTGTGTCAGTGGCTGCACAGGCGCCGTAAATCAACTGACACTGTGACAGATGCCGGGGAGGGAGGGGGGTGGGGTGAGTGGACTATCAACTGATTAGCCCCATGTGGCGTCGTTGGGAACTGTCTCATATGGGACTATCAACTGATCAACAAGTTTCAATTTATAAAGGCTTCTGTTCGCCTTATGTTAGTGTGTCACGCTCGAACCTGGGTGTCTTCAAGTTCTATACAGTATAGTATTGATAAATACATACCTTTCATTCATATACTTAAGCAAATATTTGTGAATATAAGCAAATCGTATACACATGCCGTAGGACTTCGTCTTCGCCTTTCCACAACATTTTTCAAACTTCGCGCATGCGCCTTGCTATCTTCGCCAGGCGGCAGCTGCCGCCTGGTGGCGCGTTACTCACGTCGCGGGCTGTGGCACGCTGCAAATCTCACTGGTGTTTGAGGGCGGAGGGGTGGGGGGGTGGGGGGGGACTTAGTACATTGTTGGGATTGCGGAGGGGGGGGGGGGGCGGTCCGCGGTAAAGCCACCCCTACTTCACCGCCAAAATACGCTCGTAGGGAGCATTTCACTTTTCACCTTGAAAATCGGCTCGAACGTTTGAACGCGAAAATATCCGCTCGGAAGGGAAATTCCTTTTACCTTGGACCCACTCGGTTTATTACTTTCCCCGGCAAACTCGGCCTATGAACGCACATTTTCAGAGTCCCGCGACCGAATTTGGTGGAGCAAAAGGGGGTGGGGGGGGGCTTGACTGCGAACCCCCCCTCAAAACCCGGCAATAAGCACCCCCCCACCCCCCCTCCCCGGGGATACTGCATAGCCGATACGCCAGTGTAGCTACTTATTCTCGTAGTCGTATTCCCGTATTGATTGCATGATTCCCCTAATTTAGAATAATGGAATGACAGTTCATGATAACCATAATGGTAATTCTGCGTGCGCTCAACGGTTCTGTTGAATATAGCAGGACCAAAAAAATTTAAGTTTTTAAGTTTCAGTATTCAACCTGTGCTCAACTGCATAGTTAGTTTTTAATTAGTCTTTTAATTGTGCATCTGATTCAACAGTTGAGAACTTTCACTGCATAGTTGGTTTTCAGTTGAATCTCGATCAGTTAGGTCTCGACTGAGAAATAAGTTGTTTTCTGTACGCCGGGGATATTATGTGCAGTTATATCATGCACATCATTGTATATGGAATACTCTGCTGATACCATGGTATAATTCTGGTGATACAATGATTTACCATAATATTTCACGGTAATATATGATACATACCGTACATGGTAGAGTATATATGGTTTACCATGATATACCATGGCAGGATATGGTTTATCATTGGTACCATTGGTGAAGTTGTACCATTGGTGAAGTTGTGGCTGATGTGCCTGCCTTTTGCCCTATTAGGGGACTCCTATAATTTGATTTGCTCTTTAACCATGTTAACTTACAGCCCGGCTATTATCGTGGTCAACTATGGTACATCGCTGTGTAATGAATAATATATCATGGTACATAGCATATATTTTGGTAACCTAGCTACCCTGGTATATCATGGCACATGATGGAAAAGCAGTATACACTCCAAATCTACTTTGATATAGTGTGGTTATGCCAAATTACTCCATTGTATATTATGATAATGTCCGTCTACCATCATGAAATCGATACCAGGGTTGGTTGTATATTCAGGACGCTTTAACCATTTTTGGTCATATCGCGTCAATGAGAGTGGAGCCAAGTTACCGGGGGTAACCTCCTACTCTTTGCGTAAACGCACATGGGATCTTTATCCTGCGACCAAAAAGACATGGCCACAGCGGGAATCAAACCTTCGATCCGCGTGCCATTAGGCTCTCAGGTGACCAGAGCACTCAATGCGAGCGCTCTAACCCATTAAAAATACCATGGTTAACTATGATATATCATGATATATCATGATGTACCATAGTGTAACCTGGTATATCATAATATGCTATAGTATATCACGCCCTTCCAAGATCATAGCATGGTATATCTTAACTTCATCATGATATTACCATGGTAAACTATGATATATCTTAGTATTCTGTGATATATCATAATATACCATGGTATATACCGTGGTATATCATAAGATGCTATGGCATATCACACCCTTCCATAATACCATAGTATATATCGGTCGATTATCATGAAATTACCATGATATGCCATGATATATCTTGGTATTTTTTCGTAAGGGATGGAATTACTGTAAAAAATGATTTCTAGACATAATATTGTGGTTATACTACAGTAACCAGATAGTAACTCTAGTAATATTATGCTCACTATAGTAATACTATAGTAGTCAGATAGTGACTATAGTAATATTATGCTCACTATAGTTATACTATAATAGTCAGCTAGTGACTATGGTAATATCATAGTAATATTGTGCTGACTATAGTAACACTATAGTTGCTGTAGTGATATCATAGTCGTACTATGATAATAATAGTTCTACTATAGTACTCTGTAATTCCAGACATAATATTGTAGTAATACTATAGTAGTCAGACAGAGACTATGGTCATATTATAGTAATATTATACTGACCATAGTATTACTATAGTAATATTGCATTAGTATTGTACTATTATGGTATAACTATAATATTACTATAGTGAATTTTATTAAGGGCGTCTCTAAGGACCCCACGGTGTCCCCACCCTGATATCTCAGATACGCTCACGGGACAGTGTGATCCGTGTTCTTCCACGTGATATATGTATAGCGACAGGTGGCAGTAATGGACACCCTCGATTAGATAGCGACCGCAGGGCTACCTAGTAGGTAGTACCCACCCACAGACACCACCTTCACCCACCCCAGCTTTTCTGCCCTAAGACATAGGCGCCCCTACCCATACCACCTCTCTGACACAGGTACAACGCTGATTTCACCCCGCCGACCTATATCCACACGACTCCACGCATACGCCACGCATACACACAGACACCACACTGCCTCCACCCCCCCCCCCCCCCACTCTTTCCAGATCCATAGAAAAGTAAGCGCGAGACAAGTCTCGGGCCCTCTCTCCGCCGCTCGCTCTCTCTCACGCGCACAGTATGCGCAGGAACGGGGTGGGGGTGGGGTAGGGGGTAAACGCTCTCCCACTCTCCAGAAAGTTTGGCGCAGTCTTCCTCTGCACCCCGCGCCAAACTTTTGAGAACTCCCATTTGACCGTGATAGTGTCCGTTAGTCACAGCGGTCGGCCACAGACACTGCCAATGGCAAAGAATGTACGGGACATAAGATTATGTCTCTAGACTGACATGTTACAGCACAAAGATCCTAACTAACGTGGAAAGTGAGTTAAAAAATACAGGGTTGGAGGGGCTTCCATGTGATTTGATTCTTGTTGCATGCTGCAGGGAATACCCGGCCGACCTATATCCATAAGACTCCACGCATACGGAGTCTTATCGTAGGGTAATAACACGGCCCTGTAGCCTATAGCTCTACGTAACAAAGTGCAGAGTGTTATAGCGTTTACCCTCTTATTTTACATGTACTTGCTCCAGAACACACCGCCCTTTTCTTTTGTCGGAAATCGGTCATTTTATAACTGAAAACAGTTGTGAACTATTTCGCAGCGAACCCGCAGCAATGTCTGCCATTAGATTTCACGCGTTGAGGGAGTCACGTAGTTTGTGTTTGCAGCCACAGCCTCGTTTTGACGTCAATATGGCGATTCCGTGAATAAGGCGAATCACTCGTTCCCCAAGACCTATCGCCCTACCTGCCTCCCTCCCAGAAAGAAAACGTTCCGAACCTCCACACGGCACGGAACCCAATATAGGTGACATCGTGGCGTTTCTCTTTTTTCGGTTATTTTGTTTCCGTGGAGCTTCAACAGGTTTTCTTTTAAAATTTAAGTCGTGCTCCAAGAGTTTAGGACAAATTATGTTTTGTAAGAAAAAGATCACGATGTCTTAAAGCGGAACCGTATGCAACTGACAGGGGAGTCGCAGCTTATTCTTAAAGATCCATTCAAATATAAGCTATTTGTTACGTAGAGCTATAGGCTACGTGCCGTTTTATTACCCTACGCTACTGCACTAAGCGATGCGAGAAGTGGACTTGTTCATCTGAAGAGGAGGATTTCGAGGGATTGACCAATCCACAAACCATAGATATGTCACTGTTTAGACTACAACTACGAGCGGTGTAGTCCGCTTAACTGTAAAATTGGATATTGTGTTAACTGATGTCTAGCGCGGTTTCCGCATGTAGTCCGCCTAACTGTAAAGTTGGACACTGCGGTAAATGATGTCTAGCATTCCAAACTACGTCCACTTAACTGTAAAATTGCACACTTATAAAATTGGATAACTGATGCCTAGCGCTGTTTCCGCATATAGTCCGCCTAACTGTGTAGTTGGATACTGCGGTAAATGAGATACTGGGGTAACTGATGTCTAGCGGGTGTGCAATGTTGTTGCTTTGATGACGGTTTGGGCATTGCTACCAGTTTGACTACCAACTTGCCACAGATATCTGACATGGTGTTGAATTCGGGGATAAGGCATTGGGATCTTTAAAGACCCATATTTAGACATATGTGCAAGTGATTTAGACATATGTCCAAATGAATTGCACATATGTCCAATTCATTTGTACATATGTCCAATTCATTTGTACATATGTCCAATTCATTTGTACATATGTCCAATTCATTTGCACATGTCCAATTCATTTAGACATATGTCCAAATCATTTAGACACATGTCCAAATCATTTGGACATATGGGTGAGGGTGGATGTGGAGGTGAAGGAGGCGGAGGTGGCTTTGGAGGTGGAGGTGGAGGAGATGGCTCTGGAGGTGAAGGTGGCTTTGGAGGTGAAGGTGGAGGTGGAGGTGGAGGTAAAGGTGGGGGTGGGGGTGGAGGTGGAGGTGGAGGTACGGGTGGATGTAGGGGTGGAGGTGGGGGTGGGGATGGAGGTGGGGTGGGGGTGGATGTGGAGGAGGCGGAGGTGGCTTTGCAGATGGAGGTGGGGTTGGGGTGGAGGTGAAGATGAAGGTGGGGGAGGGGTAGGGGGAGGAGGTGGCGGTGGAGGTGGAGGTGGGGGGTAGGGGTGGAGGTGGAGGTGGAGGTGAAGGTGTGCAAATGATTTGGACATATGTGCAAATGATTTGGACATATGTGCAAATGATTTGGACATATGTGCGAATCGGAAGGATTTGTACATATGTCTAATTGAATTAAAGATATGTCCAAATCAATTTTACATATATTCAATTCAATTATACATATTCAATTATACATATGTATAATTCCATTTTGCATATGTCTAATTCAATGTTTATTTGTCTGGCAGTCATTAAGAGACGACAAATATTTGGACATATGTACAAATATTTACACATATGTCCAAATTAATTGTACATATGTGCATATATTTGAACATATGTGCAAATACTCTATTAAATTCCACTTTGGCTTGCATTGAACGTAACACTGAAAAGCGATAAGCACCCAGCGACTGTTCAAGGCGGCTGCTGCTGCCAATGTGCCAGTGCATGCGGCGGCATAGGTGGGACAGACAGCTTCATTTCATTAGTATAGATAACCGTAATATGTTCCTGCAGCATAAATGCAATGGATTTGCAAATAACATTGTTTTCATTATACGTACGTCTGCTTTGTTTGGTATTCTATTAGAGTCAGCGAAGATGTCTTGAACAGCTCCGTAGATGCTACTCAGACCTTGAAAGGGTAGTAAATGGAGAGCATGCGTCTACAGAATCATCGAGCAACAGCACAAACTCCTCGTGTCCCTCAGTGATTCTGGAAAACAGGCAGCCATCATCTTCGCTTGGCAGCGCAAATGCATCTGTGTTAGACGAACACAGGCGGCTTTTCTCACGATCTCAGGTATTTAATAATGACGAAATAATAATGTTTCATTATTTATCAATATGTTTTATTTGTCTGGCAGTCATTAAGAGACGACAACGTTAAGAGACGACAGCGAATGCATACAGCTGCCGCTGTCAAAGGGCAAAGTCACATAAGCTTTTAGCTGTTCCTTAACTATTGCGAGATAGGGACCAAGCCGAATAAATGGTCACTGGGGTCAGGTTTTTTTACTGCGTTTGAAAGAGCACCTACTCTGCTTTAGCGTCCCTTGCAATGTGCCAATTTGCATTTAAATCGGCAGTTTGGGAGCAACAAACTAATATTGCCATTAATTCATTTAACATTAGATAAATTGAGCGAGATTTTTGGCGGGAAATAACCCCCAGTCGATTTCTAGGTTCTATGCGGCTTTTGTTATTACATAGTACAATGAGCATTCAACTTGGCCTCTGGTAGCCACATATCAAGGTCACTGGGTCATGGTCAAGGTCACGACTGGGTAGAGGTACCGAAACATGTAGCCCCAATATCAATTGAGACAAGAGAGCTACAGTTTGTTTGAGAGTATTCTTCTAAGAGAGCCGTAAAAGTAAAAAGAATGTTTTCTCAGACTTATTGTCACAATACGCCGTGACTACATGAATACCATTTCATCCCTCATACTTGGTGGATTATGTACGGGCGCCAACACTATGTCCCTGCCTCTGATCTGGGCAAAAATGCTTAAAAGTTTGGTTCCTTTTTATATGGCATTGGTCACCACCCTGAGTGAACTCGTCTTATATATTAAAGCTATGTACTTCTTCCCGCAGAGATTCAATCCATACAGTCGAGGTCGGAGGAGGCCAGGTTGGTTACAACGAGTAATCTCAGGGGGGTAACTGAAATTAACTGAAATGACCGACAGTGGACATATCAATAATCAATCAGCAGTGCATGACCACGAAACACTGAATCGTGTTATCAAAAAAGAAAAACGTGACCCTACTTGTCCTGTTATCCTTGCCAATGCTGTTATTACATATCATTTCTGGTTAAAGTCAGCCTTCCCAATGCATATCTGCATCTAACATGGGGGGAGGGATACCCCCTCTGAATCGCAAATCCCCAAGAATTAGGGAGAACAATAGCGAATCTCCAAGATGAGGACATTGTAAAGGTGTGTCCGAGAAAAAACACCTCAAATGTGATATCGCGAATATGAAGGAATTCGCAGACATTAATAACGGGGGGCGGTAAATAGGCAACTTGTCTGAACCAGGAATTGTACGGATAACGATCCCCAAAATTTGCCAACAGCTAAACGCGAATCTCCAAGAATTCCTGGATGGCAATCGCGCAGATCTAAAAAGGTACCCCCCCCCCCACCAAGTTTTCAAATGATTTTTGACAAAAATATAATATATAAAACGCAAACATAATATTGTTATAATAATACAAACATAATAATATTATTATTGAAAATGTGGTTTTCTCCCCCAGGAAGGACAACGAGCAAGACATTTGTTTGCCTAGCTGAGACAAATAGAGATCTTGCCCCAAATCTGCAGGAAAAGCGCATCCTAATTCAGAATGGTCTTGGGGAGCGACGAATCGCTCTGCCAATTGCAGGGAACGCGACCGACATGAAGGAGGCCCTATACAGGTAAGCCATCTTAGATATACACTGTGTAGTGCATGGCCAGTTACATTTGCCGCGAAAAGTTGGAGAACCCCGCCTTTGCATTACATGATCATATCCATAGATGAAGCTCCTGATGGCGTGTTCGATTTATATGAAACCAACACCGGTTTGCCGAACTAAGTGTTCGACAGGAGATGAACCGAAACCGGTTTCCTCGAAACCGTGAAACTATCGAGAGAGCTGGTTTGACGATTTCGGTTCCGCGGAACTGTCAGTTCAGTGAACACATAGACCATAGTTAATCATAAATGTAATGAATAGAGACTTCTGGACAAACGTATGTGACTAATTTATTTACGGTAAGTCCAATCGCGGGTAGAAAATGAAACAGACGGCATATTTATGCTGGCATAAACTTCATATTAAGCACTACATAAGCACATGACCATTGCTCAAATACATGCTGAAACTGTAAACAAGGAAATTATGTGTTCGCCTTTAGGTGGGCAAACTGTTGAAACCGGTTTCAAAGCCAGTTTCGGTTTTCAGTCGGTATCAGGTAAATCGAACACGGGTTAGTCGCAATAACCATATTTGTCTCTCAATGAATAATTGTCGGCCACTGTACAATAAGAAAACAACTCGATACGTATTACACGCGTATATACATGTAAATGCATATTCGTTATCTCTTGCAAAGTAGCGTGGCATACTTGATGAATTTTTCAGGGAATATCCAGCCCTCGAAACCCGCGGAGGTTTTGACATGATGGCTATGGCCTCCGGGTCAAGGACACGGCTAGAAACCGTGAAGTACGGAGCATGTGAGGTGGCGGAGTTGGGGGCCTTTGGCACCGGGCGCATATACCTACGCCCCATACAGCGGGACATCCCGCTGGTGAACTCATTAGGGTCAGAACATTGCGAGGAGGAGGTGTGTTTGTTCTGCAGCCAGAGGCTCCCTCTCTGTGACATGAGAGAGCATCTGGAAACCTGCGAGGTAAAACCATTTTGAACTGTGTTACAAGTAAATTGTGATAAGAGCCTTGGGTGAGATGATAAGTGCGCGGACACTGCACACCGTCATGTGTGATCAGTGATAATGTGACGAAAATATACACATATCTTGGTCCCCAGGGATTTTTTTTATTCTTTTGTTTATTGCCACAGATGATTTAATTGAAGGAACTATGCAAATTTGATTCTCCTACGAACGAAATTTTAATCTCATGAACGGCTTGAAACGGCTTGAAACTTAGAACTGCGAGGCTTCGAAGATAGGAAGTACCCGCGACATAAATGTGTTCATGCCTCAGGCCTGCAGGAGGTGGGGATTGGGGGGGGGCGGCAATTTTGAGGTGGTGTTTTCGTCGTAAGGTCTCTTTACCACCTCGTCAGTTGTCTAAGTGGGCACTCCTAAATTCTAGCTAAGTCGCTTGGACACTATGCATTTGACCCACTCCTTCCCCACCCACCTTTAATTACAATTCTTTGGAGCCAGCAGTGACAAAGTGACTGTATTTACCTGTTTTACCTTGAATCAGGGGCTCGCTCTTTTGTTTGCAAGGAAGCAAGAATATATCAGTTTGCCGACGACAATAGTCTATTCATGAAGGACGAACAATCCATACTTGAAGCACTAAAACGCATTGGGTTAAATTTGAATTGAAATAAAACAGAGCAGGCCAATTTGGAAGCTTGCCTCGTTGGTCACTAAGGACACGTTTATTCCTCTGCAATAGAAAATACTCCATACCATTTATATCCAACTAAAGATGGAAATTGTCTCAGTCAAATCTACGTAACTATTGTTTGTATTTTAAGACTATTGTTTTCAGAACGCGCTCCAGAATCGGGTTGACACATCTGAGGTTGAACGTGGGCCATCTCCTGTGGGAGACAGGTATGTCGGGTAGCCCACTTATATTACTCATTACGTTTCTTGCATCCCCTGCGTACTCAAACATAGGGCCCCAGAGGGGCTTTTTCGACACGGCGACACGGCGATTTTTAAAATCGACAACGCGACACTAATTGGGGTTGTCTTAGAATCGACATGCGACATAAGACTTAGCGACACGCGACATGGACCTTTCTTAAAATCGACACGCGACATGGACCTTTTCTTAAAATCGACACGCCACATGGACCTTTTTTTAAAATTGACACGCGACATGGACCTTTTCTTAAAATCGACACGCGACATGGCTACCCCCCCTCAGGGGCCCTCAACATGCGTCTTGGCCCTAAATCACCAAGAATAGTGTCGCGACGTTATTGTCGGTCTTCTTTGTGGGGTCTCTACAGCGAGTCCACAACACACCAGGCAGCGGTCTCTATAATCTTTATTCCTCTCTTGATATTATATACAACGGTCCTCTCTGCCGGTCACTCCCTAACTCCCACACAAACCTACGCTGCCCGTGCACTCTGCAGAGCCGGATATCCCTCAGCCAAATTAATCCCGAGAGAGCGCGGGACTGCGCGTTCCCCAGGGAGAACCGGCGAGCGGGAATCTGGCTAAGAGGCCGGAAACGGAGTGAATGCTTGAAAAGGCAACGCTTGCTGAATGAACTGCGTTGCTGAACTGAGCTCGCTGCTGGGCTGGGGCATGGAAATATATGCGTGTCATAATAGTATTTCTAGGGGCGGATCTTGAAATGTCAAAGAGGGGTGCAATGGGTGGGGGGGGGGGGGGGGGTAGGTTAAGTGAAAATTGCGACCGGGGAGGGGGGCCCACCATTTTTTATGACCAGGGGAAGGGGTGGGGGAGTCGATAACCCAGCTGCCCTTGATTTGGCATGGAAGAACGGCGTTCGTCCTCAAATAGTCATTAAAAAATGTCGACTTTAAGACCTTGACATCCACTTTCTTGAGGGGGTGGGGGGGGGGGGATAAACCCCTTGAGCCCCCCCCCCCCCCTGTATCCGCCACTGATTCATCAGTAGAATCGCTCTATTGCATTGTACAAATTAAGGTAAAGTGGTTGCAAAAGCTGGATGATCGGATTTGCGAAATTTACACCAGCGTCGTGTGTTAGCAGTAACCGACAGTGAAAAATTCCCTCTTTGACATATAGCGTCACGTGGTTCATGCGTAAATTGTCTTTCAATATACTTTCAAGGCGCATTTGGCAGTCAGTCTTGAATAGAATACAAAATTTCGGCAGGTCTGAAAGAACATCAACACAGACTCCAGCTGCGACGTCAGCGACACCAGACCCGCTAACATCCATGACGTCATCAACATCTGAGCCGCCAGCACCAATGCCAACATTAGAGCCAGCTCCACTTACGTCAGCTGCTCCGCAAGAAAACGAACGGAACGATTTGGAACGGTAAACGGTCCCTCGCGTGGAACGTGTATTCCTTGGCTTTTTAGAAGAAAAACACAACATACGCAGTTAGAAAATAGTCGCAACTTTGTGAAATCAAATTTTATCGGTCGCAAATAGATATATATGATATATGACGCTGTACGATTATGGATTCTTATCAACTAATATGTATCATTATCAGTTGCCAATGATGTGTTTTCGTACTACATTACAGTGTATTGTCCGCTGATGAGTTGGTTGACATCATAGCGGCGGAGATGTAAGTTTGAAAATCAGTCCCTGTTTTTATACCTATTAATAAGTCATTAATTAAGTCCTCTTTCTAACAATGTTTACATAGACTATAAATAAAACTATTTTTTATTGTGTACGGTAATGGAACTCCGGTCATTTGCAGCTCAATACGTTTTTCTTTCTTCTGTGATGTCCCCTGGTTGCAGAATAAATAATGTCATATTCCGAGACATTAATATGCTCGTTTTATTCCGAGGTTTAATTTATTTGGTATACATTGATTGTTTACATTTTTCTCTCAATATGCGTCTGATCGTTATTTATATTTTACTGTTAAGAGGAAAGATGTGAGCGATCCCGTTGAGATCCTCCGTCGGTTTCAGTCGTTAATAATGACTGGGCGCGAACTGGACCCATCGCTTGAAGATGGTCTGTTAGAAGGGGACGTCTTTACAATCTACATCTCAAGAAATCGGTTCTTCTCCGATACAATGGAGGAACTAACCAGGGATGAAGCCCCGAACCTCCGCGTCCCATTAGACGTTGTGTTCTACGGGGAGGAGGCACAGGACCTGGGAGGCCCGAGACGGGACTTCCTGGCACTGGCTCTGCGCCAAATAAAAGCCAAATTGTTTGAAGAGGTGGACGGCTAGCTTAATCTGGTCGACAACCAGACGTACACGAGAATGAAGTATTTCTTTGCCGCCGGATTACTGATGAGTGCGTAATTGTTCATATTGATCTGAACACAATACACCGTTTTTTCTTCAAACGTGAAATGGCAACGGATTGCCCGGTTGTATTATCTGGTTCAAAGGAATTACCTATGCGTGACATATTTATTTCGCTTTGGTGTTCACTTTAGAATGAAATGAAATAGAATGGGGTAATGAGACGTGACCATATCGGTGCGTGTAACTGCGTGTTCTCTCGCTCTCGAACGAATATAATGGATACAGGTATGTTCTTTGACATTTTATTTCTCACAACAAAAGGTTATCGTATGCAAGAAGGATCAGGTTAACATAAACAATAATTATAAATTACCATTACTTCATGCCAAGGCGATATTTTTCATTCCCTATTCATTTATTCTAGGTATCTCTATGCTACAAAATGGGCCGATGCCGGGATTCCTGAGCCAGGACTTGCTGAACAAGTTGCTGCTCAGGGTCCCTCATCTGTCATCGGCTGAGGCGCAACTTAGAGAAGGGTTGCGATATCTCGGCATTTTACAGGTTTGTTGCAACACACTTTTTCGTGATCAACCCACTCCCGCTTAGCTTTTGAGCGTTGACCTCACCCTCCATCCCTTACCTGTTAAAGCGGGGAGGTTGGGGGTGGGGTGGGGGGGGTAGAAAGCAACCGTTATCAAGTATAACGACCCATACCTCGAATGTTATCCCGTTTAATCCTTTTGTGCCTTCATGTAAAAGGATAGGTGAGTGTGCCAAATATGTAGTAAGTCCATAAATATATACAATGACATATGGGCACTAAAATACTGTTGTGTATATTTATGCTAAAAGACATCTGGAAATTAAACTATGAGGAACATCGTATCTTCTTGCAATTATACCCTATGTTTTTTATTTCGGCATCAACATCTATTTACTATAGACCTGAATACATTTTTCTTTATGTCAGCTCTTGGAGAAACTATCGGTAATCCGATTTTTGCTCCTACCAACGGCTGAGAAGCCGGTGAGCCAACGTAAGCTGGTCCATCTGCTTCCGCCACAGTTCGCGGAAGCTGGCAGCAACGCCCGGGTGGCCCAAGAGTCTTCCTATAAGCTATACCTCGCATACACGAGAGAAGTTGCAGGTATATTCGGCCTTTCTTGAGCTACACACAGTATCGAGTTTTTCAATTTCTAAACGTAGGACACAAGATACAAGACATAGTTCTCTTTTCGTTGATGAACAGTGTTTAAAGCGTCCTGAATATACAACCAACCAACCGACTTTTAGTTTAAACATATTTTATTGGCAATTGGAAACCAGGCACACTGCCTATGTGAACCTATATGAGGAACCAACCAATCTTTCGTTTATGTCTTAGTACGGTACATTAACAGTTTATAAGTCACACTAGGCAACATATCATGAAAGTCGTCTTAACATGAACAAGCGCTTTCAGCATCATCACCTTATACCCCCAAGGCTCATATCTAGTACCGATTTGTTTCATTTCAGCGGGCCGACGAACCATTAGGGAGGTCACGCTCTCGCTGGAGCATATTTTGAAATTTGCGACAGGCAGTGAGAGAGAACCTATGCTCGGGTTCCAACTACAGCCGCAACTAGTGTTCTCAGCGGAAGAGTCGCAGGTGATGCCTGCGAGCATCACATGCATCAACAGGCTGCAGCTCCCCGGACCAGGAGCCACATCCCTGGAACAGACAGTTCTGTTCAATCTTTTCGATCACGCGTTTTCTTCAGATTACTTCGGTAAAGCGTAGTACAAAATTTCCTTTCTTTGCTTGATTGATTAGATAAGTTTACGCACATACGTTTTTGAGGGGTGACGTTTGAATATGTTTTTGGACCATATTTTGTGGGCAGTGTTGGGTAAATTTAGACCTGGAGTAGATTAAAGCAGATGTGGGCGAGGGGTGGTGTAGACCTGGAGAAGTCTCGGTGAGGTGATGTACATATAGTAGTAGATTAGAGCAGATGTGGGCGAGGGGTGGTGTAGACCAGGAGAGGTCTTGGCGAGGTGATGTGTGTACATATAGTAGTAGAATAGAGCAGATGTGGGCGAGGGGTGGTGTAGACCAGGAGAGGTCTTGGTGAGGTGATGTGTGTACATATAGTCGTAGATTAGAGCAGATGTGGGCGAGGGGTGGTGTAGACCAGGAGAGGTCTTGGCGAGGTGATGTGTGTACATATAGTAGTAGATTAGAGCAGATGTGGGCGAGGGGTGGTGTAGACCAGGAGAGGTCTTGGCGAGGTGATGTGTGTACATATAGTAGTAGATTAGATTGATGTGGGCGAGGGGTGGTGTAGACAAGGAGAGGTCTTGGCGAGGTGATGTGTGTACATATAGTAGTAGATTAGATTGATGTGGGCGAGGGGTGGCTTCGGGCCTGGAGTGGTGTTTGAGAATGGAAAGCTTGTGTATACAGTAATTAATCAGAAGGAAGGGCAGTTTGTATTATTATACTGACAAGTATGGTTCGTCGAAATAGTTTAGAATGGCACACATAGGTAAAGGCAATAAGTGTAATAATGGATTCACTGCCTTAACTGTTCGTCGGCAGAACGCACAGCCTCTAGATAAGGGTGTATGTCCCAGGTATCTGTTGCATGTAGCATGCTATGATCGACTGTATGTTGAAACGCTGCCATCTGAGCGTCAGTAAACGGTGTTTGGGTTGCTGAGACGACGATGCCATCTGTTTCCTCCCCCGAGTCAGGCACTGGTGCTTGCGGGTTCACACCATATTCCGGGGCTGCATCCTGCAACAAGTAGTTATTACACACCCCTCATTATCGTTGGTCGACATTAATATTCGCAATTCTTGTATATTTTGTACTTGTACTTCGTTAATAAACAGCAGACAGCAGAAAAGGTACTTGATATAGTTTCACCTTCATGTGACACATAGCATTATAACGAAATACAAGTTGCAAGTTCGTTACGCATAATGAGCGAGGGATTGATATTTTGTAAACTCATATAAACATCGGTAAACCTTGGAATATATGTAATTACATATATGTAAGTGATACTTAAGATGCCGATCTGAAGCTCAACGCGCTACCTACTGAATCACTGAGGCTCATATCGAGATATAATAAAGACTTGGTTTCTGAAGCAAAGTTTGAAATAGAATAGAATTAGTTTGTTTACCGCTTGCAAGGTTTCGAACTACTCCGTTGGGATGATGCCAT
This sequence comes from Arenicola marina, assembly GCA_964019135.1. NCBI lineage: Eukaryota > Metazoa > Annelida > Polychaeta > Arenicolidae > Arenicola > Arenicola marina. The sequence continues at coordinate 14,613,265 of OZ025257.1, forward strand.
TGTCGTTGGCTACACGCTGCATCCACATAACAAATAGTTGAATCGGCGTCTTGTTACGTTCAGTTCTTAATTTGTGATTATTCCAGGATCCTTTTTAAACAGTTGCAACATTTTGTCAATGACTGGTTGATACACATAGTGCAAGCAAAATAAGTGGACGTCATTGTCTGGATCAAGACGCCCGTTTGCCTCAAGGCTGCTAAAGAGGTCATGAAAAAGTGACAGAACAGCCAGAAAAACATCTCGCCAATAAAGTCGTTCAATTCTGCTATTGTGCACGCTTTTCCCAGTGATGTAGCTGCCGCGACCGGGTCCGCGTTGTGGGTGACTCAACATGAAAGTTGCCACATCTCGGTTCTCGACCCCCATGTCTCCTCGTACCCTTGATGGAAGCCCCCAGTCCTTTACCGCTTGTTTGAATAGGGTAAGGACTGTGGACGATCGGTTATTTGTTTGACACGATAGGTGGACAATAACCCGGCTATATCCATCGATACAGCCGTGCACCACGAACCTCCATCTGAAATTAAAACAAATGGAAAAACAATGTATTGTGGCGATTTCTTCTTTCTGACACCACTCTATTTTTATTCGCTGGTGTGCGACGCCAAAACAGAAAATTATTTCTCTTTTTGTTCGTTTATTCGGACGACACAATCCGGTTGCGAAGATACGTACATTTCTTTTCCACTTCTAAACTTCTGACATTGTTATCCTAATTTCTCGGGCGATGATCCAGGCTCATGATCATAACCCCTTATTTATACTAGCTAGGCCAGGAGCCCCTCCACCCCTACAGGGACCCACTAGCAGCGTCAGGATTCTCCCCCACGCCCACTAACGCTGAGGGGACCACCCTGGCACCCTCGGGATTCCCCCCACCCCTACTAAAGCTGAGGGGATCCTCCTGGCAACGTCAGGATTCTCCCCCACTCCCACTAACGCTGAGGGGATCCTCTGGCAACGTCAGGATTCTCCCCCACCCCCACTAACGCTGAGAGGACCACCCTGGCGCCCTCGGGATTCCCCCCACCCCTACTAAAGCTGAGGGGATCACCCTGGCAACGGCAGGGTTCCCTACACCCCCTACCTCCGCATGCACGCTCAGCGCGCCGTGCCTCGCTGCCATATGCTTTGTTTCTACCTTGCTAAATTTTCACTAGATGTGTCGCAAGTTTATGAGCGAGGGTGCGTGGATGAACCCGATTAACAGTTGTAGGCGAAATGGTGTATTCTACTAACCGGATAAGTTTATGATTACTGTCCATGTGCCAAAGTGCCAGTGGCGATGCAACGCTGTACACTCTTCTTCTGATCGTGCGATGTCGTCGTATGTTCCTTCCCACTGGATCCATCCTGGCAATACTCTCGCGAATCCGGCTTCTTTGAATATGAACTCCATCACGGACAAGATGGCCTTCAATGGACTTAAAGCCTGAAAATATACCTTCAGTTACTATATATCTATAAACCAGAATTAACAAACCTAGCTAGCATATATGTTCGCGCTTATAACCAAAACGTATTGGGCCCATCAGTCGCGATAGCCAAAGAAGAAATTTGAAATTGTATTGCCCGCCCGAAGATAATGAAAAATGTTGTATTTATCATCAATAAATGGAAAAGTGTTTAGCAAAAACTAAATGTTATAACGTATCTCAGTATAACGCTTATTTCCGTTGCTCATAAAATTCGGATCTGTCGTTAACTTAGCATGTAAAAGATACGATTACAAGTTGTGACGATATTCCTTACCTGATCTGGGAAAAGAGGACACAATCTGCATGACCCGAACATCCAAGGCGTCATCTGCCATGATTGTGAAGCGGGGTCTGGAGGTCAGTCCAAAGTCATGCAGTCTTCGTTCAACAGTCCGCGTGCTGACGGCCAGCATCGAACCCATATCGTGTGACGAGAAGTTATTTTCTGCGCAGAGATTTACTGTATAAGTTACTATATACCTATATATACAGTACCAACAAATGTATTCAATTGCTAACTTTTCAATATTCTAATCGTATGGCCTAACCGTTAGTTATAGTTACAATTACGAGCAACGCTACACTGTGGATACTAGTAATGCTTGCTTCGGTTGCTAAATAATTTATACACTAATAAGGCAGAATTCTATTTACATGGCACGTCAATACCATTTAGCCCCGTGCCAAGGCTTTCGAACATAGGTTTATGGCAAATGATAGAAAGCTTGTGTGCCTTACCAAGAAAAAACTGCAGCTGTTCTTGCGATATGTGAAATCTTGGCCTGCCCCGATTGCCAGTATGCAATGTTCTGGCCTGGTATCCAGTATCTGTGTCGACCTTGACCACCTGGTTGGCCATGGCAATGAACTCACATTTTGCTTGCAAAATCCTATCGATAAGCATGACTGGGATTTGTTGATCCTGCATACAAGATTCTATAAATAAATCCATTTGGGCTGGGATCACACTAATGTTCGCTGATGTTGTAGACCCATGCCGGACATATTCCCCAATGGTCTCGATCATGCTCTGTAGGGATTGAAGGAGTGGGTCATCTTCCTTTTAGTGATGCTGAAATGTTTTGACTACGGCCACTTTTCGCTCACGACACCACGTTAACAAAGAGATGTAGCAACGTATGTTGGACGTATTCCATTTTCATCAGCTTATGTCCTTTTTTCAACCGTGTGCTTTGTGTCTGATTTTCCCTACTCTTTGTCGTGAATCCCACTAGTCCCCCTCCGCTTCTCTTGCCCCGCTCCTTTAAGCCCGCCCCCCATTCCTTAAACACACCCCCCCTCCCCCTGGGATACCCCGGCACCATCTGAATTCCTCCCCCTCCCTCGGGAGTACCTTGGCCACATCATGCTAGACTTTTTGCATAGGGCCCGCCTCACCCCCTGGAACACCCTGGCACCATCAGAACTTCTCACCCCCTCTGTTGCGGGTACCCAGGTCACATCTGGATCTAGCCGCCCCACCCCCAGAGGACCACCCTGGTACAATCCGGGCTGGCACCGCCCCTTTCCTGGCCTGGTGTCCCCGGTTGGTGTTCCCGCTAAAGATGTACCGCCTCCAACCCAGGGGGGTCTTCCTCTCAAGCGGCTGGGGCCCTGGTACAATCCGGGCTGGCACCGCCCCTCTCCTGGCCTGGTGTCCCCGGTTGGTGTTCCCGCTAAAGATGTACCGCCTCCAACCCAGGGGGGTCTTCCTCTCAAGCGGCTGGGGCCCTGGTACAATCCGGGCTGGCACCGCCCCTCTCCTGGCCTGGTGTCCCCGGTTGGTGTTCCCGCTAAAGATGTACCGCCTCCAACCCAGGGGGGTCTTCCTCTCAAGCGGCTGGGGCCCTGGTACAATCCGGGCTGGCACCGCCCCTCTCCTGGCCTGGTGTCCCCGGTTGGTGTTCCCGCTAAAGATGTACCGCCTCCAACCCAGGGGGGTCTTCCTCTCAAGCGGCTGGGGCCCTGGTACAATCCGGGCTGGCACCGCCCCTCTCCTGGCCTGGTGTCCCCGGTTGGTGTTCCCGCTAAAGATGTACCGCCTCCAACCCAGGGGGGTCTTCCTCTCAAGCGGCTGGGGCCCTGGTACAATCCGGGCTGGCACCGCCCCTCTCCTGGCCTGGTGTCCCCGGTTGGTGTTCCCGCTAAAGATGTACCGCCTCCAACCCAGGGGGGTCTTCCTCTCAAGCGGCTGGGGCCCCCCCTCCCCCTGGGATACCCCGGCACCATCAGAATTCCTCCCCCTCCCTCGGGAGTACCTTGGCCACATCATGCTAGACTTTTTGCATAGGGCCCGCCTCACCCCCTGGGACACCCTGGCACCATCAGAACTTCTCACCCCCTCTGTTGCGGGTACCCAGGTCACATCTGGATCTAGCCGCCCCAGCCCCAGAGGACCACCCTGGTACAATCCGGGCTGGCACCGCCCCTCTCCTGGCCTGGTGTCCCCGGTTGGTGTTCCCGCTAAAGATGTACCGCCTCCAACCCAGGGGGGTCTTCCTCTCAAGCGGCTGGGGCCCCCCCTCCCCCTGGGATACCCCGGCACCATCAGAATTCCTCCCCCTCCCTCGGGAGTACCTTGGCCACATCATGCTAGACTTTTTGCATAGAGCCCGCCTCACCCCCTGGGACACCCTGGCACCATCAGAACTTCTCACCCCCTCTGTTGCGGGTACCCAGGTCACATCTGGATCTAGCCGCCCCACCCCCAGAGAACCACCCTGGTACAATCTGGGCTGGCACCGCCCCTCTCCTGGCCTGGTGTCCCCGGTTGGTGTTCCCGCTAAAGATGTACCGCCTCCAACCCAGGGGGGTCTTCCTCTCAAGCGGCTGGGGCCCTCCCCCCCCCCCCTTCCAGCGCTCGGGGACCACCCTGGCTCCATTCAGTGGTCACTCCACCCCACTCGGACCCGCGCACTGGGCGACCTCGCTGGGGACTTCTATCCCCGCGGGTGCCTTAACAAAGATTACCAGACACGCTAACGCCCTACCAACAAGTGTTGCACGTTGTATATGACGTGCGCTGGCGGAGATGTGGACTGCTGAGGGGGTGAAGGGGTGGGGGTAGAGATCAATGCATAGTTGACAATGATAATATCATGTTTCTCGCTGAAGGGGTTACCGGATCCCAATTCTGAAACCATGGGTAGAGTTGCCAACTGACACCTATTTCTTCGGTCTCCTTTGCATTCCCGCACCCCTTTAGAGGGGTCTGGAATGAGAAGTGGGGGTGGGGGATCCAGTGTTGATTTCTTAAAAATTCTCAGTGTCGAATGTCTATTTTTCACGGCGTTTTGGCTAAGTTCAGTGTCGTTTTTTTCCTAAAATGCCAATATCTGTGTTGATGTCGCTTTTTCAGATCCTCGGTGTCGGAATTTGGGGTCAATGTCGAACGTCGATTTTTCAAATATGCGTGTCCCCTTCCAGACCTCTTTTTATATATCCCTAAAATACTCTTCACGTTTTCCCCCCACTGCCAAACTAATCCCAGCACGTGCAACGTGTTCGTCCAATTTATCTTTTTACTAGCCCCCCTCGTGTTTCAATAAACTGCATGTTGACCGCCCTCGCTAGCGCTAAACATACGCGGCCTGCAGCTCTGAATCCAGATCACCTCGTTAAGCACCGGAAGCCCCCCCGCTGGTCAGCGGTCGTAAACCTACCGGCCAGTAGTTACTTATCTCGGTATAGCTCCCCACCCATCGACCCTGGCCCTACGCCCCCGGGGTGACTTACTCGCTATAGCTAACTAAGCAAACACTATGCTCTACTGGTCTACATTAAAACAATGAAGCGATTGCTGCATCGTCGATAAAAGCATACATTGGCGATTTTTTGGGTTAGCTGTAGTTGACGTTTCTGTTCGAAATGGCGTATTGTGAAGATTCATCCTAACTCGTTCAACCGAAATTACTCCGGAGTCACAAAGATCTCCCCATATTCTCATTGATCAAAATGTGATCACATTCAGAGTTATTGCCAACAAACACTCAAGCTAGCTAGTGCTCGGAACATTTCACCGACCAGTGGCCCAACATGATTAACACGATTGAGAGTAGTTGTTTTTGAAAATCACTGGGTAAAGTCCAAAGGATGTCAGATATCACCTAGATGAAATAAAAATTTAATCTGGTGTGGTCGGGTATGATGACGGCGGTGCGACGGGCTTCGTGGGCAGCACGGTCCTTGACGTCGGAACGAGGGATCATAAATAGAGGTATTGTACTGGAAAAACATTTAAAGAATTTTTTTTGGCATAAGTTTTTTTTTGCTCTCTGCGTACGATCAATAAATGCTATCTTTCTTTAGACAAATCTCCTTGCACGTCTGGGTACATATCTGTTCACTTTCACGACAAATACTGAGGAGACGAAAACCACGCACAAACAAGCACACGTTATATTCTTAATGGGTACAGCACCAACGTATCAACGTATCGAGTAAAACAAACACGAAAGTTTCACGTCAGTGGCAAGGTTTAATGTTCAATAAAATGTATGAGAGTTATCCTTCGTTAACAACATTGACGGCGACGAGCAGATATATAGCCACTACCACGAGGCTTCTAGAATACACAACGTCTTCTGCGGTGACGCCTTTTTAACCCTTAAATGCCCAAGCGCTTCAGATATACATTTAGGACCCGATTTGCCGATCCCTATGAAGCGCACACAGCGCCATCTGTAATATCAATGAAGCAAGACCATTTATGTGTAATCAACATTTGCGCACAAACAAAACGAACAAAAAAGTATAAACACAGTAGAACTAGTATGGGCGTGTTAGAAAAAAATTAAGTCTCTTGCACGGGGTATTGTATTATTACCGGGATTATTATATTATTATTATTTATGGCTCTCCTTCATGGCTGGGTTAGATATAGAATTGCACAGACCTCGTTCCCTCCAGCATGTAAGCGGTCTACTTACTCCACTGATGGCACATTGCACATCAGGTCCATTTAGACGTTATCATAATAGCAGTTACACACATATTCCATGGCAGTCAGGAACGCGCACATTCGCCAGGTGGCGCCGCGGTCACTCCTCTTGATTCTTGAGGAAGGCCTCGTACTCTGCCTCGCCCATTAAGGTGTCCAGCTCGTCCTTGTTGGCAAGATCCAGCTTAAACAGCCAGCCTGAAAGCCAACATAAAAGACGATAGTTCCACAGGCACATTAACCACTGTATAAACAGATAAGTCAGACCAAAACGATGTTACTTACTTCACGAATTCTGGAAAAAAAATTGAAAGGCGTGGAATGATATATATGATATACCGACACTAAATGTCAATGTTTACATGGAGACAACAACACTATGTTGTGATAAAACACCAACCATCTTCGTAGCAGGACTGGTTGATAATCGCCGGTTTGTCTTCCACGGCTGAGTTTTTCTCCGTCACTTTCCCAGAGACCGGACAATAGAGTTCGCTCGCTGCCTTGACACTCTCCAGCGCTCCGCATTCGTCTAATAACAATGGACATCTAGAAGTGACTCCCACCATCAGATATCATCGGTACAAGCCTCTGATTACCGGGCAGGGATGGATGAGGGGAGTTCGCGAGCTCTAAACCACAGGTCATGGTAATATCCAACACGCACAAAAAAACACTTCACGTACACTTGTGCGCGTCAACTAGCACAATGTATCAAACTTTGTTTGGTGAAAAGAAAATTTCGTTATATCCATGAATTTAGATACTAGAATCATTCAAGATAAAAGCTGTAAAACGCAATTTTATGATGCAAACCGATAAAGTGAATAAAATGGAACCAGTTCTAAGTGTAAGTACCTACCATCTCGATCAAACTCTGCACCTTCATCTGGCAATTGCGCATAGACTATATCACCCAAAGAATCCTATACGATTGAAAAAGAAGAAACGTTTAACATTTCTAAAATTTTGATTATTAAAATATTGGTGGTATCGTCTGTACTACTTTAGGACAATATTTTTTTTATGACATAGCTGATAATTCTACATTAACATATATAATTATAACTGACTGCCATTTTTGTAATGAAACTTACACACAAAACATGAGCTTAAATGAGCTTGCTTAATATATTTACAAGCCATGAATATTAACCAATGCATGTATTTGCGATTTTCATACCTGTGCATAATTTGTGATTCCAATGGTACCTATGTTGCCGCTGACTGTCACCCACTCATGCTTATCAGTAAATTTCTTTTCTGCAAAGACACATTCCCATTTTTGTCAGTTTGCAATAACATCTAGGTCATATTATTAGGTATAGCTAAATAATTAATACTTTATGATAAATGCACTTAATGGCTGTGAGGATGGTGCCTCTTTCACCTAGTTCCATATATGTAACGTAGTCCGCTCCGATATGGGCCAGTCGCGGAACTATGTTACATCTCCTAGCAATCTCTTTCCATTAGTAGAATCGCGCTCGATATCTGGGCGGCCTTTACAAGGTCATAAAACTACTTTTTCGCCTCGGTATGTAGCAATGAAACACATATTTACATAAAGCCACCTATTCTCTGTTGAGTTGTTACCAGTTTGGGATATGACGTTGATTGATTCTTGTGTTTTGATAACTTTTCCCTCTGCTGCGTGATTTCTCTTGTAAGCAAGACGCTGTTGACGGTAACCACAGCGGCTTGCTTACAGAACTATCTTTCACCAAGCCTGACTTAATAAGAATATCCTTTAATGATTCAAAACATCTCTAAATATACATGTATTAAAAAACAAATTGTAAAGACTTCTAGGGGTTTGTGGGGGATAAAAACTCTAAAGATTAAAGATCAAAGGGCAACATGGACCCTGTTTCTTGTGTGAGCCAGAATGAAATATGACTATAAAATAATACACTGAGTACATTATGATGCAATAATTATATCTTCCCGCAGCCTCAGTATCTGCTTCCTATATATTACACACATAAAGAATATACCATTCTACCAGCTCTCCAGCCTGCATTATTTTAGAACACAGAGAGGCAGTTAGTTATGCAGCTTCTACTAGTTTTTTTTATCATGATGTCATTAAATCAGTGTCTTGGTGACTAAAACTGAGATTTAGCATATCTACAACACTCAACAATGTTAATCGTTCCCACTTGTGCTCCTTTGGCAACCTGTCAAGAAGTGTGACAGATCATTTAAAGATCTCAAAAGTTAAAAAAAATACCTGGTATGCACTTTTTTTAGACACAAAAAACAAAAGTTGCATGCTACCATTCTGTTATTTTCAATGAACTGATGCTTCATATAACTATGTTATCTCCCCCAAAGCATTATGTGTATTATACTTTGATCCCAAAATGCAATGTCATGTTCCGAAACGTGAGCACCTATTACTGAGTGCACAGTTTTCTGATACAATACTGTGGAGGACTAAAAACGAAAGTTACAATGCAGTTATTGTATGCATTGATCTGTCCCTGCAGGTTGTTTGCTCAGGGTGCTCAGTGTAACTACTGGACATTGCTGAATAGCGAGAGTTCTAAATCTTCGCCTGCCCCGTCAGGTATACAACCAGTATTCTGACCTGCCCGACCACGTAATTCAACTGTCCCGGGCAGCCGGGCAGTCGGTTTTGTCTTTTCCAGATACTGATTGTGTAGCATCTGAAGAAACCCAGGTTTTATTGTGACAGCATCATTTAAGACTAAAATAAGCCTTTAATATTTTTGTGTTTTGGTTTGAGCCTTAGAGCTTGCTTACCCTCTTGTTATATATACTCAAATTCTGTAATGCTGTTCACACTGTTTTGGGCTGATTTCGTTAAAATTGGGAGTAAGCACTCAGAAATTTACAGACAGGCTGCAGGATCTAATGTCAAATTCATAAATGCCGTAGCATGTCGTTTCGGCCCATATTTTCTACGAATTTGTCGCGATCGCTCTAAAAATCACTAACGTGAGAAAGCAACACTGTGCTATTTTAATGATACCAAACTTACGTGTGTACTGCGATGTTATCCTTTTTTAAGACACAAACAATATTTCTCTATGCTGACACTCCATTGGCAGCAAACGCAGTTCAGCAAATATACTAAAGCATACATCATAAGATGACGTAGTTGCCATGGCGCCGAACGTGCTCTGAAAAAATAGATGCTCTATATTTGTACCAGCCACGTGCGCCATGGCAACTATAGAGCATTTCATTGTCTGTGATTTAGTCTATTTGCGACAAAGTGTCTGTCGGGAATGGAGTGTCAGCATGGAGAAATATTATTTGTGTCTTAAAAAAGGATAACTTTGCAGTACACACGTAAGTTTGGTATCATTAAAATTGCACGGTGTTGCTTTCTCACGTCAGTGATTTTTAGAGCGATCGCGACAAATTTGTGGAAAATATGGGCTGAAATGACACGCTACAGCGTTTATGACTTTGACTTTAGAGACCCAGGCAATTCAATCATACTTTCTTTTCTGAGGCAATCTGTTCTTCCTATATTATCCAAAGTAATCCTGCACATGATGAAGCTCCAATGACCACAAACACCAGCAATTAAAAGACTAAAAGAAGGAGCGTGCACACAACGTTGCCTAGCAATGGTTGCCATTGGATGCAATTGCGACAATGGAGATAGTAGAGGCCATAATAGGCACAAACTCCTTCTTTTAGCTTATTTTGTGTCAGCCATTTATGGTCAATGGAGCCTCATCATGTGCAAGATTAATTCAGATAATATAGGAAGAATACATTGCTACATAAAGAAAAGTATGATTGAATTATTTAGGTCACAGGATCCTGTAGCCTATCTGTAAATTTTTCAGTGCTCACTCCAATTTTAATGAAAATATCAGCCCAAAACAGTGTGAATGGCATTAATGAATTTTAGTAAAGCGTATAGTCTACACCGACTTCCATCCAATGAACTGAGCATCTGTGCCTGCAGTAACCTGAATTACGCATCAGGATACTGCCTGACACTTCTTTACCAGGGTATGGGTAAGTGTGTATGCATTTCATATGCCAATGTGCCCTGTTCAAAACAGCAAAGGACATTCAGGAAAAGATGGCAGCTGATTGAAAGGTGACGATTGCGGGTACCGGGATACCGAACCTGGCCCAAAGAAATGAGCCCTGTGAGTGTCACTGGGCACATTTCTTTGGGTTAGGTTCGGTATCCCGCCCGGGACCCACAACACATGACAGGGAACTTCCGGGTGTACCGACAGGGATATGCCTATTCCAATGAAATGCACGCACCATTCACATCCAGTGCACGTAGGGGTACTGGAACCAACCTACTCTCTTCACGTTTCAACTGTTCAATCAGACACTATCTTCTCCCGAATGTCCTGTGCTGTTTTGATACGGGGCACATCGGCTGCATCGGCATACCGAATGGATACGTGCGCACCCATGCCCGGGTGAAAGAAGTGTCAGGCGAAGGACCGGTGCATAATGTGTGTATTCGGTCCACTACAGTAATACAGGAAATGCGCCCACTGTGACTGTGTACATCATACATGTCACGGGCACTCGGTTCGTGAGATGGAAGTCCTACGGCCTGTGTATACCCTATATATAACAAGAGGGTAAGCAAGCTCTGAGGCTCAAACCAAAACACCAAAATATTAAAGGCTTATTTTAGCCTTAAATGATGCTGTCACAATAAAACCTGGGTTTCTTCAGATGCTACTCAGTCAAGTATTTATCCATATCCATATGCCATTAATCAAGAATCAAAGATCTTTTGGTCAAACTTTTGGACAAATCCACTTTCTTGCAAGTCTGTGCCACAAACTGGACAAAGGTTAAGGTCAAGAGCAAGTCAATAACTTCCTGTTTAAAACCTCTAACACCTATTGGCTAAATACATATGGTCAGCTGACATTTGACTTCTTTGCAACCTGTCCAAGTCAGCTGACCTCATGCATTTTTTCTACAGCCAATAAGATATCTAGATAGCTTGAACAGGAAGTTATTGACTTGTTCTTGACCTTAACCTTTGTCCAGTTTGTGGCACAGACTTGCAAGAAAGTGGATTTGTCCAAAAGTTTGACCAAAAGATCTTTGATTCTTGATTAATGGCATATGGATATGGATAAAAAGTATTTATTTATAAATACTTGACTGTGTAGCATCTGAAGAAACCCAGGTTTCATTGTGACAGCATCATTTAAGGCTAAAATAAACCTTTAATATTTTGGTGTTTTGGTTTGAGCCTCAGAGCTTGCTTACCCTCTTGTTATATATAGGGTATACACAGGACATAGGACTTCCATCTCACAAACCGAGTGCCCATGATACATGTCAACGGGTTTATAAAAATACCGGAACTGTATGACTATAATATATGACATTGGAAGTATAATATAAAGTTTCGTTCCGGTGCGATTAGGTTCCGTTCCTGTGCATTCCGGTCCCGTTCCGGTCCCGTTCCGGTCCCGTTCCGGTCCGTTCCGGTCCGTTCCGGTCCGTTCCGTTCCATTCCAGTCCGTTCCCGTTCCGGTCCCAGTCCCGTTCCGGTCCCAGTCCCGTTCCGGTCCGTTCCGGTCCCGTTCCGGTCCGTTCCAGTTCCGGTCCGTTCCAGTCCGGTCCCATTCCGGTCCCAGTCCCGTTCCGGTCCGTTCCGGTCCCGTTCCGGTCCCGTTCCGTTCCCGTTCCATTCCCGTTCCGGTCCCGTTCCGGTCCCGTTCCGTTCCGTTCCCGTTCCGGTCCCGTTCCATTCCGTTCCCGTTCCGTTCCCGTTCCGGTCCCGTTCCGGTCCGTTCCGGTCCCGTTCCGGTCCGTTTCCGGTCCGTTCCGGTCCCGTTCCGTTCCCGTTCCGGTCCGTTCCGGCCCCGTTCCGGTCCGTTCCGGTCCCGTTCCGGTCCGTTCCCGTTCCGGTCCCGTTCCGGTCCCGTTCCGGTCCGTTCCGGTCCGTTCCGGTGCGTTCCGGTCCGTTCCGGTATTTTTATGAACCCATGGCCATGTCATGTGGCTGGGCCCGTATTCTCGATTTTCACTGATTTTTTTGCCCCAGCTTTGCACAAATAATGTGTGACAACATACCTGCAAGTAACACAGGGAGTCTAGAAAAGGCTCTAGTCGCCTGGTTACTAATCAGTAATGGCAATCGCGAATTAGAGACACAACAAGTCTTTAAGCCGACAGAACCAAACAATCTGCCCAAGGTCGCCGCCATTTTGTCTAGCCGCCGCAGCTAATACACGGCTCAGATGCGATTGGTTGTAACAACTCGCAAGGGGCGCTGTTGACGACCGCCGCACCGCTGTTTTCGCGGCATGTTCTACAGTTGCCAAAAACGGATCCGGGGTTTCAGTGAAAGGGGGCGGTGGACAACTTCGGTAGGATGACCGCCACGAACAAAGATGCTCTTCACACGCACACATCGATACATATTTCAGGGAGAAGGACAACTCCCTCCGCGGGCAACTTCCCCCCGACAATTCCCGCCCGGCTACTGAGACAAATTAAGTCCCCTCCGGACAACTCACCCCGGGACAACTGCCGTATACCTGCTGTAAACTCATGTTTTTTATGTCAGATGTATGGCTGCTATGTATCCACAACTATTTGGATTCGAAATAAACTATTTCAGACAAAAAAACTCGAAAAAATCAACAAGATTATGCCCATACAGTTACCTTAATGACATGCATGCATATCTTAAAGTTGCATGTCGAGTTCTTTCCCGTCAAAACTAAGCCTAGGCGAAATTTATATCAAAATTTGCAGAAAACTCGATTGTTTTATGCTATAAATTCAAAAACCTGATAAACATCGCCGTTTCGGCTATGGTGTGGCAAACGTGTCTATCCCGGGACACCACAGAACTCAGTCGCGGTACTGCTACTTATAACAAAGCATCGCGAAGCACACAAACTGATGACGTTTACCACTAAAATGGAAACTTGTGGTAAATTGATATAACGGGCAAGGCTAGGAGACACTATTTGGCAGTCTGGCATAGGTGGAGTATAGACAAAAGAAGTCTTGAATGATTCAAGGACGGATTCTTACTTGTATTTTGACCGCTTTAGTTTTGGCGGGAAAGAGCTCGACATGCAACTCTAAAAATACGTGTTCAAAAAATATACCAACTAAGCCTTATATGACAAAGGCGGTTGGGGAGGGGTCCGGACCCCCTTGCCTGTTTTTTTTTTTTTTAACCAGAATGCCGTTTTTCAATGCAAAATTTAGGTCATCAGAGGCGCTTTTTTTGAGGAATAACGCTATCTGCGGCGTGGACACCCCGTGCTCATGTCATTTTATCATTGTCGGTCCGGCAATAGCACTTAATTGTGCTGATACGGCGGGGGAGGGGGGGGGGGTGCAGTGGCGGATCCAGGGGGGGGAGCAGTTTCTGTAAGGGGCGACCCCCTTACAGAAACGAGCCGAGCACTGTTAAAGTAAGATTTTTTTAATCTTTTTATGCAAAATATTCTCACACGAGGTCTGCCCCCGGCCCCCCTTTCACAAATTCCTGGATCCGCCTGTGTGGGGGGGGGGGGGGGGGGGGGGTGAGGGGAGCGCACTCGTCTTTTAAACGAGAGATCGAAGCGCATACATAAGTAGGCCTATAGGCCTAGTTTTAGATACATTTAGTTTACGCCGAACGTCGAATGGTCGACCGCCTCTGACCGTGATTTTATGATTTAACGCGTCATAGGAGATAATGACAATACATTTTAAATGTGCTCCGGAATAAAGTTTGGGTGCTATATTTTGATAAAGCAACTTTATTAAAAGTCCCTGGGGCCGTATTCATAATCGCGTCGTAAGTTACGCACAGAAAGTGCGTTTTTATCTTAGCCTCACCGGCTCGTTGTGGTGGTGCTCATTAGTTGCATGTCGAGTTCTTTCCCGCCAAAACTAAGCCCAGGCGAAATTTATATCAAAATTTGCAGAAAACTCGATTGTTCCATTCCATAAATCCAGAAACCTGGTAAACCTCGCCGTTTCGGCTGTAGTGTGGCAAACGTGTCTATCCCGCGACACCACAACACTCTGTCGCGGCACTGCTACTTATAACAAAGCATCGCGAATCACACAAACTGATGACGTTTACCACTGAAATGAAAATTTGTGGTAAATTGATATCACGGGCAAGGCTAAGAGACACTATTTGGCAGTCTGGCATGGGTGGAGTATACACAAAACCAATCTTGAATGATTCAAGGGCTGAGTCTTATTTGTATTTTGACCTCTTTAGTTTTGGCGGGAAAGAGCTCGACATACAACTTTAAGAAATCCTTTTCAACTTAATTTTAGCCCTTTCTTAATTCAGAAAATCCACTTCTTGTGCGACCATTTATGTATTTTGAACCCGATAATCGCTCCACAAGCTGTCCACTTAACGCTAAGTCTAGTGGCGTAGCCTAAGTGCCGCGATTATGAATACGGCCCCTGGCCCGCAGTGATATTCTGACAGGTGTTGGCCAAACCACGTGGTGAATGCCGCGTGTTTGTTTTTCTGGCTAGTGCGGCTTCAGTCCGACAGGTGTCTCTACACATCGACGTCACTGCCACGAAATATAGTTCGGCCGATGTTGATTGGTGTTATTCCGCCAGGTATATCCGTCAAAATAATGACAATAACGTGTCGCTACTTTAGACATTTTGTGCTTATATTACGTAGTAATCGGTCCAATTGCTACAATTACCGCTAAGGAAAACCGATAAAAATGTTATTTGGAAAAGCGTAATGAACTACTTTTTGGGGGTGTTAGTTCTTGTATCGGAAGGTGGTGCGTTGTCTGTTTCGGCCATATTGTGTAGATTTTGGTATCAAAATCTGCTTGAATACTGATATTTGGAGTCGTATCGTTTAAGGTAACACGAAAATGGAATATTCTGGTTATATTTCTAAATGTGGTTTATCTTCAGTTCATTTAAGGGGATACTTGTGATCGAAAGGTTATAAGTATGCAGTGTCAACAGCCAGGACACCGCCTCCTTTTGCAGTTTGAATGGCACTTTTGTCGGAGTTTTGATGTGGACTGAATCAGATATTCGTGTGCTAAACCACAAAAGGCCGTCTGATTTCATACCCAATATGTTGTTAGACTTAGGATCTGGCCGACAGCTTTAAGGGTTGTGTTTCTATGCCGCATAATTTCGATCCTGGTCAAGCTGGTGTTTTATTTGCAATAATGACACTTGACAGGACACCTGACGGCTGACCTGTCCAGGCAGTGGCCTGAGACTGAGTGGGTTTAATCGGGTTCAGGATAATTCATCGATGTAGTTCTGATCTATGGGTTATGGTGGAGTGATGTTCAAAACAGTGGTAGGTCTACATATGGATAGAGTACCTGTTCATTGCTCCATATTCAGCACAATATGATTTATCCAAAGTGTATATTAGTAATTATAGTCTCAACAGAATCCTCCGGACAACGAAATTTCCAATTTATGAGAAAATATTCACAGATTTGAAGAAGAACACAAAATGTTGTGTGAACTTCAAAACTGGGCCTAATAAATTTATATTAACTCACATTTCCTGAGATACTTGCAAACAAACTATAAGCAAATATTGCTTTGCTGCACTTAGAAGCAGCCGATCGGGTTGATGGCGCCATTCACTATTTATTGTAATGTCATTGGACGATACCTAGGCGATTCCATTTACATCTTTGTAAGAGGTCATAGGTTTGAATTCCTTTCTAGTGTTTTATCATTAACTCTGTTTTTAAGCATTGACACATACCTAAAATAACCCAGAGGGAACTTGAAATCAGTTTAGTATCATTTGAGGCTAGAATCGTTGCGCGAAAGCAAATACCTCTTGCAATAGTGGGTATAGCAGATCAACCCCCTGACCATGGCATTCAACCTCGGTACCCTCTTCAAATGATGCGATGGTCTTTGCCAACCTGACCTAGATTTTGAACCAATCAGGTGGCAGTTGGATGACTTTTACATTTGCGCGACTGACAAAAGAACGATAAAAACAACATTGTCTGCTCTATTAAATAGCATAGCAGGTTATGTATTGTGAGCATAAGAATCGAACTGCAGTTCAGATAAACAATTGTTCAGACAGGCCCCAGTTCATGGGTAAGGAATATGCATAGATTTCGTCCTCAATTCATAGAGTAAATAAATAATTCACAAATTTCGATGTCCGGAGAGTTTTCGTTTTGACTGTAGAGGCTTTTCCCGCTTATCCAGATAATTTTGTGCGGATACAACTGCCATGACACTGCTACTGCTAGTGACAGGTCAAGCAGTGAGATTTGCATAGTCATAGCGGCTAGATCACTACAAAATCGTCTGGATAGTTGGATGAAGGATTTAATATTCACTTTGGACATATCATTTCACCCTAAAGGTATTATAGTAATAAACAGGTATATTATCCACATATACCACTGTTTTTAACATCGCCCCACTATTAAACTGTTGATAGGCAAGTAGATAGCTGATCGGAATTCATTGGTGAATTACCCTGTAATGTTTTAATCTCAAATCTGCAGTATACTGGAGTAGCCAGATATAACCAAAAGTAGCTTGTAGGTGACTTCAGGGAGGGGCTGTGGCCTTTTAATTATAATATATATGAAAAAACTTGCCTTCAATCATCTTCAATCAAAACTCTATGGCTTATCAAAAAATAAGCCATAGATATTTGATTGTGATGGGCTACTGATTGTGTATAGCTATTTTGACGGCTTTCTCCACTGATTAGATATTGTTCATGACATTACTATATTGCCAGTTGTGAATCATTCTGCATTATTTTACAGTCAGGTTGCAATGCTGAGATTTGTACTTTCTCTATTTTAGTGGGTATATTTCTATGCTGGGCATTTGGGCTGAGATTATAAATAGATAAATAAACAAATCCTGTTTTTGTCAATGCCACATATTTACATACAAAATCTATTTAGATGAGGACATGTACAAAATAAACTTGACATAAACATGACACAATATGTTGGAAATTGTTAGAATTTAAAATATTGAAAACACCCAAAAAATGACATCTGTTCATCAAATAGCCACTACTTTTTAAATATGAGTTAGAATTAACATCTGTGCAAGTTTAAATGTTCACCATTCCTGATAAAATTTAAATAATTCAACAATGAATTCCAAATACTGATGAAAGAGTTGCTTTAATTCTGTCTCTGTATTTGTACTTCCTTTGATGAGTACTTCCTTTGATGACAGCTCCAATCTGTATTACAGTGGTCCCTGTGTTATGCAACTTTTGTTCTTTCATCTTGAAAAGACTATATGAGAAGCAGTTGAACAATAGAGGGATGCCCTCAGATAAACATCATAACGTGCAATAATTGTTAATCAGTACAAGCACTTTGCAGTTATTAATGCGATACAATTTTTTCTCACAAAATATTTACTTAAAGTTCCATATCAAGCTGTTTCCCACCAAAACTAAAGAGGTCAAAATACAAATAAGAATCAGTCCTTGCACCATCCAAGATTCCTTTTTTTTTATGTGCTTTGCGATGCTTTGTTATAATTAGCAATGCCACGACAGACTTCTGTGGTGTCCAGGGATAGACACGTTTTACATATCACAGCCAAAACGACAATGTTTATTAGGTTTCTGAATTTATAGAATGAAACAATCAAGTCTCCTGCAAATTGTGGCTTAGTTTTGGTGGGAAAGAGCTTCATATGAGTACCGGTAGGTGCATTTGTATTCTTAATTATTTTAGGAATTAACTGATGACAGGGGTTGGGTATATATATTGTAATAATGATCTCAGATTAATGGCAGATAGCATAGATATCTCTCAGGTTACTGTGCAGTGGCTTTGAAGTCATTCCAATGCTGTCATGACAACTGATAAGGAATGAAGGAGGGTTAGATTTTAAGATAAAGAATGCATACAGCCAGGGTTGACATGTTTGGGTTATCAAAGACCTTTGACCTGCTGCTCGAATAACTGCTCCTTACTCCATCATGTATTTCATACCAAGATTTATGTGTAAAATGATATACCTGGTAGATAAGATTCCTATTCCGTAGTAGGAAAATATTCATTCTTCATCTGGAGCTGAGTAAATTCTAGCCATGCCAGGCCACACTGCTTTATATCAATGGACCTAGGTTAGAATTATTCACTCTGCAAACACTTAGTTCCCATACCCACAGACAGCCAATGTCAGCATTTAGTCTCGCCTTGCAAACTGCTGAATATGAATAACAGGAAGAGATTACCGGTACACTACATATGCTCCCAGTGATGTACACTTACTGGTACAGTCATTGCCACACATACATGTCCTTGTCATTACCACTCACTGTGATCATGTTGATGAATCAGTTTCCTCTGTCTTTACACATCATATACCTGGTCATGCCAAATGTTTGAGGTTAAATTAGAGGTCATATGCCATACAGGCTATTAGGACCTGATATTGGTACTCATGTATGACAAACAGTGCTATGTTTTCTTTATTGAAGATATAGATGTATGTATGATGTGTGTCTTTCAACCAGGAAGGTACAAAACGTTTAGTACTCTAGGAGAAGGATCAAATACAAATGTTATCTAATGAGCAATTTGGCTTTATATCTAAGTTGTGACTTATCCACATGCAATCATCCATCCTGAAAACGAGCAAGTTGTTGCAATATAGCAATCCAAATTGTTTGGTGTTATATAGATATGGGGTACTCATCTTTACCATAGGGCAATGGAGATCTGTGCATGCTAAGATATTCAATTTTTGTATATTTCAGGACCATGCCCACTCCAAAGCGTCTGAGAGATCTTATACGTGAAATACGATCTGCCAGAACTGCTGCAGATGAAAGAGCCGTTGTCCAGAAAGAATGTGCCCAAATAAGGGACACATTTCGGGAAGAGGATAATACTTACAGATGCAGAAATGTAGCCAAGTTGTTGTACATTCACATGCTGGGCTATCCAGCACATTTCGGACAGGTATTTATTTCATGTGATGGCCAACAAAAAAGTACACATGTAAATGGTCACCTTCGTCGACACTTTTAAGTAATAACAATATAAGTACTGGGTAGCAGAAGTCATACTTTTAGTTGCATAAAACAAGTACCTATGTATACTTGGTTATAATGCTAAATACACATGACAATGACAAACTCACCTTATACTGTTTGATTACATCCACTGATACTGATACATGAGATAAAATATTGACAAATATAGGGGGCGACGATTTAACAAAGTTAACCTAACAACTATCCTTGATATGTCTTCCGAAATTTAAACTATTTCTGCCTGTTTCCAGCTGGAATGTCTGAAGCTAATTGCGTCGCCGCGGTTCACAGACAAGAGGATAGGCTACCTAGGAGCCATGTTACTTCTGGATGAAAGACAAGATGTCCACCTGCTTGTCACCAATTCTTTGAAAAAGTAGGTAGAGCAATAGGGCATGCTTTAACTACCATCTCATTGGCGCTTGGCGTGTGAATCTGGGGATGGTTTCCAACGTCACATGGCATGAAAAGGCTTTTATTTCATATTTTTGCATTCACTCATCTCATTAACCCGGGAGTTGCCTGTTGAGAAGTATGGGATATGCTTACGATCTTGTCGCAAATAATTGAAACTTCCCATGCTGGTCGCTGAAGGTTTACGTACCTGACGAGGGCAAAATATACTGGACAAATAGTAGGATTCAGCATCTGGTGCAGAACTTTACTGACGTCGGATCCAAAATATTCCGGAAAAATACATTTTGGGACTAATGGGTATGACGGTTACATTTAATGCAAGTTTGAGATTATAAGCGTTGTTGTGTGTGTTGTGTTTCAGCGACTTAAACCACCAAACTCAGTATGTGGTCAGCTTGGCCCTGTGTACACTTGGAGCCATCTGCTCGACGGAGATGAGTCGAGATTTGGCGGGGGAAGTGGAAAAGCTACTCAAGTCCTCGAATGCCTACATCAAAAAGAAGGTAAAAGAGACTGTTGTTTGCATCATTTGAACACATTATCTTTTTTCATAGTGTATCGTCAGCTGTTTTTGATCTACCCTGGTAATACAGTACGATAAATTACTATTGGTAGCCACAATTTTATTCGCATAAAGCTTGTAGCCTAATTTACATGACCATAAAAATGCAGATAAATATCTTAGAATATGCCAGAATATTAGAAAACGTAAGTGCTACATTGTTAATCTCAGTAATTAGCCCATGTTTCATTTCATTTCTCTTATCTAATCATGCTGTGTCTGTTTGTATTCTCTGAGTGTTCCGTGGTTTAGATATGTCTATCTTTAGATCTCATTTGAGGAATATGACGCTTGATCCTTGATATTTTAAACAGTTCCATAAATTAACTCCTAAAGACGACAGATGACTTCCCTTTGTAGGCGTGTATCCAAGCGGTACTCGCCATTGCCATAGTAACGATCGTTCCTTGATCGATAGCATACTACTGAGATGCCCTGTACCTCACGCCCAAGATATTGAAAATTGGGTTCTTTTACAATGGGATTTTGTTTAGTTGTTGGTCATATGATACTTTTAATGTTGGGATTTTGTTTTGACTCTGTGGACATGCATTTTTAACATTTTGGTTATTTGTAGTGCTATGTCATGATTTGCGGGCCGTTTCTTAGATTTACTGTCTGATAATTTTGGTTACTTTTTATACCGTGCTTTGTCTGCTATTTCATATAGTACTAAGGGAAACCCAATATGGACTCCATATTGTTGCTAAATTTGTTATTCGTTGTCCTTCTCGTTGACTTCCTTAATGTAGCTTTTAGATTTAACCCAACCTCCCAAACGCTTCGAGAGCACTTTCCTTTTTAAGGCACGGGAAGTGTTGATCATGCTTTTAGTGGTCACTAAGCGTACTCTCTGTTTCTGTTTCTTGCCATGTGGTGTAACTGTATATTTATGTATGGAGGCTTCCGTTTGCTCGGAGGGAAGCTGTGTCTTGCTGTTACTACGAAGGTACCGGCTCGCCACTAACCCGGCTACGAAACAGCGTCGAGAGATGAGAGATGAGACAACCCGCAAAACGCCGCTTATCCCCGCGCGGTCATCCGTTATTAGCGGAGGAGTGAATGGTCGACTGCATATTCCTTTCGTTTTGCTCTGTGGACAAAGTCTCCGGTTGTTGACACCCTACCCTTCGTTTCAGAGTGCCCTTAGTGCAATGCGTATCATTCAGAAGGTTCCAGAGTTGACCGAAATGTTTGTGCGTGCAGTCCGACCATTGCTTAACGAAAAGAAACATGGTAATGTGATCCTCTACTTCAACGTGCTTGTCCCTGACCTCGCTTTTCTCCCCTGTCTGTCTGTCTGTCTCACAAAGCAGCGCCTCTTTCTTTTTGGTGCGATCTGCCATTCTTCTCTATCCCACGTGGGTCGGTAGCTGGCTAGAATTTTTTGGTTGTTTTTTTTGTCTTGCCTTCAGTTGTCTTTATTTACCCTTGGTCGTCCCTTAGGATTTGTGTGTGTTTGCGTGTGTTGATTATTAGCACCTTCTGGTTTCGTCTCTACCTACCTACTCACATTGTTGACCGCAGGATGTTTGGGTGCAGACACCAACTTAACTCCTTCCATCAGCACCACGTGACGCCGCGTCGGTTCACTAAATGGGGCCCTCTTCATCATTTTTTTTTTGCAACAAGCCATCAAAACCATATATTTGGTTTTCTTTCATTTTTTTTTTCGATGGACAGGTGGCCTTGTCCGCTGTGCGAATCATACGCAAAGTGCCAGACCTGATGGAAATCTTTATCCCCGCCGCGCGTCCGCTTCTAAATGAAAAGAATCATGGTAAGATGCCAACCAACCCACCCCGGGATGGGCTTTAAGCCATATATATCTCACACAAGTTGCTTTTAATGACGGACAGTGACTCTCCTTTACCCTGCTGCCGCTGATCGTTGTGCCCCGCCCGAGATGTGTAGTACCATTGTTAAGCTTCATCCCAACACATATAGTCTTTGTCCTACGCGTAGTGTGTTAGATGACGCAACCGAGTAGGGTCGTCTTTTGTTTAGAGATACTGCCGAAAGGAAGAAAGAGCAAGAAACATTTCCCGTGAATACATCTTTTGTAGACCTTCCCTATAAGTAAAAAGTTTGCCGCTAGAAATGGCTGTTGTGGACATTCCTAAAGATGAAAGCAAATGGGTTCTGCGTTTGTAGATATGCTAAGATAAGACTTACGTTTGTCTTTTGTTTATTATTTTTAAGAATAAAAATAATCTTACTTCAGATTATAGGGATGTTCAAGGATATTGCGATGATTCGTTTTAGTTTTAATTATACTGCGTAATGACACGGGTTGGAATGTGCCATATACATCAGCAGGGACCTTTTCTGTTTGTTCTATATGGTTGACAAGGTGACATAAAGCCTCCAGCACGCATATATTCACTATGCACTTTCTAGGTTGCTTCAAGTGTTATTTCTGGTGGTGGCTGTTTGATTTACCAGCTAGTACGAAAACTTGCTTCGCCTCCTATGATAATACAGCATCAAATGACTATCCTCCTTACTCAAGGTGAATAAGACATGGAGTAGGTTTAATAGCATAGCAGAAAATTGCCGATCTGCTGTTCAACCTAGCCATGGGGCGCATCTTCAACTAGGGTTGGCACCGTTCTCTGAGGCTGGTATTTCTCCCATGTCTTCCTCACAGAGACCCCCCCCCCCCCGTGGTCCCTCTCTGCAGGGTCTGCCGCTGTGTGTTCCTATGAGTTCAGTCGTGTTATCCATGGCCTTGGCTGGCGAGAGTGTTGCTGTAGTGTCGTCGGTGTCCTCTCCAAGTCGTTGTTGTCCCACATATTGTAACATGTGTAGCGTATGATTTGCTATTCATTTCGCTTCGAACGTGAATATTTCTATCACTTGATGAGCTTCTCACCTCTGAACACTGACGTATGTACCACTGAGGTTATCGTCGTCCTCTTTCTGTGACGAGTAATTAAAACACTTGTAGTTGCTTGTCTCAAATAACTTTGAAGAAAGTCCTATTGACCTTATATACACGGCACTCTATCAGCGTGCGGTATCATTGTAATGCTGTATTTCATAAAAATAATAACCCTCTTTTCATCGCTGATGATAATTGCATTTTACAAATCAAGTCTATGTCCCGTTATAAGCCGCGCAGGCCTCTTGCTGGCGTATAACTCGCTATTTTATTCTTCGCTGGCGATCGTTGCAATGGGATTTTAATCGTGCTGAACATTTAATTGTCGATTTTTCATTTGATTACGCTTTAACGGCACTTTTCGCCTATATGCAATATACTTATGGCTATATTTAAACCTTGGCGACCGATCGTCTCGAGAGAAAAAAAACAAGCCGCGACTTGTACGCTGGAAGTTACGGTAAATATCGATGTAGCGCTAACCTTGGCTTACATTTGAGTGATTATTAAGACTTTATCTCTCCCTGCTATCTACAGGAGTGCTTCTGACTGCCGTGTGCCTCATCAACGAGATGTGCGAGAAGAGTCCAGACACCCTGAACCACTTTAGGAAGGTGCGTGTGGGTATCGAACATCATGTTATTTAATCCCCCTGTTGTTTCCCCTCCCGTCCCCTGCACCCCGACGTCATACTACATTGTGACCTCGCGGCTCATTAGGGGAGTCTGTACCTCAGTTGGTAGCGTACTACACTTCACCCGGAGCCTGTTATAAGAGTCTGGGCTTCATCTTCATTTACCTTCTCTTCATTATCCCGTGACTGAAACTCCCATTGTGCAAGTCTCCGTCGCTCAGTTGGTAGCGTACTAATCAACTGGCGCGGTTCCGAGCCCCGGAGCCTGGCATACGAGTCCGTGAAGCGTTTTCTGTTACCCTTTTGTATTATTACGCCATGAATTTCCTTGGGTTTTGTCTATGTGTGCAGAAATGTGGTTTAACACCCCAAACCCTCAGTGATCTGCAAATTATCCTAAGTTTCAGTGTATTTCTCCCGTTACTCCTCAAGCCCTGAGTGCTCATCAATGTTTGTCAAACGCTGACATCTTGGTTACGTTTGAGTATATATTCTTTATATTATTATGACATGAGTGCATTGTGATTAATTCTCTGTGAAGAACTTGTGTGTACATGTAACCCCATCGTTTCGACTGTCTTATGGATGTATCCTGTCATATAGACCATGCATGCCCCCCCCCCCCTCAATGCGATGTCTGTATTTAACGTCTGTTTATGCGTACGCTCTGATCTGTACTTGGTCTGTGCCTTTTAAAGCTCCTTTTCCATATTACAATGGGTTTGTTTTGCTTTTTTTGTATTGATCCTGTGAATGCAGGACTTGGAGGTAGGCCTGGTTTGGGTAATGGTTGGCTTGCAATGATGTTTAATGTTCTGACTACCTTG
Source organism: Arenicola marina (assembly GCA_964019135.1). Lineage (NCBI taxonomy): Eukaryota > Metazoa > Annelida > Polychaeta > Arenicolidae > Arenicola > Arenicola marina. The sequence goes on from OZ025257.1 coordinate 14,638,018, forward strand.
GGTGCTCTTGTACAGGCCTGGGTTGTATTAGTTAGGTCTCCCATTGTTCGGCTAAATGCCGCAACTAAAAGTCTTTTTACTGCTTAACGGCTTACTTCGTGAAGTAGAAATGCGGAAGTTCTACTCATTACATTATTCCAGATGTATGAATGAACTCTCAGAAAAGGTTAATTTGACAATGAGTGTTTTTCTTTATGGTCACTGGTTACCAGTAGTTAAAAAGATCCAACGTTTTGTTACGTTGTGTTTTATTACTTTAATTAATACATAAGAACCTAGGACTATGGTTATGTTTTAGTATTTAATATACCCAACTGTTGAAATTGTCTTTACACTACTCAACTAAGTTAGACTTAGAAGTTGCCTGTTTATCTATACTGTGGGCTTTGGTAAAATAACGTAGGATAATGCAATGGTAATAACTTTGTGTACAGCTGTTGAATATAAAATGAGCTTAATCGCGGCTGCCACTTCCATCACCATATTTACGTGCTAATGGTTGTTTTGATCATTGAATGATGCCAGATCTTTTATATTATTTTTGTTTATCGCCAACGCTTATTCTCATGTGCACACCATTGTGAAGCTCTGTCGCAGAAATCCGCACAGTTACTACCGATAGTCCCAGTTTACTAACTTGGTGACCGTAATATAACAGTATGTGTGCTTATATGCTTAAGGTTGAGAGCCAATGGCGCCTGGCGGAATTTTCAGAACTAAATTCATTTATTTTTTTATTTCAACCAATATCAATCTATGTCACATCAAATAATATTTCCTCTACCAAATTTGCATGTATTTGATGTATTACAAGCAAATACCAAGATATTTAGGGATTGAATATAGGCGCCGAAAGGCACTATTGTGACAATTCGTCGTTTTTCGCCTATTTTATAGCCAATTTGGTTACAATAGAGCTTATGGAACAAAGGTTAGTTCAGTAAAATATCGTATTTTTTGTTATTTTTGTATTCACCATGACGCTATGCTTCAGCAGGCAGTTTTTTTGGGAAGTCTGTCGACCAGTTTTTATAGGGGAGAACATTTCTTATTGAGAAAAAAAACTCATTTATAGGGTTTTTCCCATTGACCGCCATGTTAAAGCCAATTTGACAAGAATGCCCCAAACTTTTTTTTCGTGCAGTGACATATATTTTTTATTACATTTTCAGGTAGATCTATACATAATACTTATCAAGAGAAAAAAATTGTTTTGACCCCCCACCCGCTCTCAACTAAGATATAATGGCGCGAAAATGGCAAACGCTAGGCTCATCAGCGGCTCCGTCTATAGCCTGTTCTTGTGTAATCAAGATCTTTTTCTCATTTCATCTCCTTATCTGACCAGTTGCGTTTTGAAAATTCGGACAAAATTTTATTTCACCCCAGATCCTTAGTGCATTGCCACTTATCTATGCAGTTGTCAACTGGTCCCTGTATGTTCCCTTCTCATCATGTCCCTCAACTGCTCCAGATACTGGCCACATTATAAGTTACTCGGAAAGGTTAGCACCTCAGCTAGACCTTAAATGTAGTCTTGGGGAGCCGCTCTAGCTCAATCGATAAGCGGGCTGAACCTCAGATCAACAGGTCGCGGGTTCCAACCGCGGCTACTGCACCTGAGACATGTTTTATTTAACCCCGTTTCATTGTCTCGGGGCGTTTTAAAAGGAGCCTCAACACGCAGCATTTCAGTTTTCACTGTATTTTTTTCTGCAACTGATCCTGATCTTATCTTTGCAGCTGGTCCCTCAACTGGTTCGGATCCTGAAGAACCTCATCATGGCGGGCTACTCTCCAGAGCACGACGTGTCTGGAGTCAGCGACCCCTTCCTGCAGGTCAGCCCAACACTCCTATAACACAAGCTATGCAACCGCCAGTCTTTGGGACATCTCATATTTCACAATGGCTCCTATGCAGTATTTTGCTTGATCAATGTATTTCGTGACGTTACTTATGTGCCTGGGTTTTCCCCCAGCCCATTGGGTTAAACCTGGATGAAGCCAGGTAGAACTGGCTTAAGAATTAGAAACGAGGTAACACTGACTTACGTGGGTGATAACCCACATTGTATAGGCCATTAGTGAGCAAAACCTGACAAGCCTGGTTTGTGAGCTGAAGATATAAGTTTTGTATCGTGTCCCGTTTCAACCTTACCCAGGTCAAAATCTTGCGGCTGTTGAGAATTCTGGGTAAACATGACCTAGACGCCAGTGAAGCTATGAACGACATCCTCGCCCAGGTAGGTTTGGCATCAATCATTGCAATAAGTACGCTAGTACAATAATTTTTGGATTAGAGTAATATTTAGACACAGTAAATTGAGCGTTATACAATGGAGAACACATCTTTTTATATTTTATGTGTATGGTGCAATTTGTTACTTACTAGAGTTATGACGAACTGGAAGAAAAACAAATCAATACAAATTTATTATTTTGATCTTAACTTATTGCATATTGTAAGATTTGTAAATAATTAAGTCTTGAGGGAGCACGGTACCTGTTTTTTCCTCCTACATAAGACATAGTACTAGACAAATGTGGTGTAGTTTTTAGCTCGTATTGGATGTTTTCATTAATTTTGATTTTGGATTGTGGCTTTTACTTATAAGTTTGGATATGGAGCATGTGTTGTTTTCATTTTGTGACCAAGTATGTAAATACATGTTGATAGCTTCATATAACACACTCCTACTCCTATCTGGACCTACTCTTGCCTTCATATTGAAGTGATTCGAATGGTGTCTTTTCGTTCTTTGTGAACATTTTGTGTGTGATTCCGAATTGCTTTCTGGTTTTGACTGTCTGCATTGTATTTTGCCCTTCAACCATTGTTGTCCATGTTGAAGATGCTTTTCCCTAGCTCTCACCGTCCCAGATATTTTATCTTTCACCCCACCACTCTCACCATGTTACCGTGCACTATTTTACCGGCTGTACCACACCCTGTAGATAACATCTTTTGATTGTCATAGAACTGCCTGATGACTGGTATTCTTAAAAAGCAACGGCTCCTTTCAACCACTTATATTTGCTGACGTCAGCCTTTGCCTCATTATAGACCACCATCTATGGTATCAGACATTGTGTGCCCAGAGGTGGCCTTGAACACCAAGCCAACCAGCCACCATCCATCTAGGGGACTGGTGGTGTGAATAGGAGTGATGGGTTCACAGGATCTAGTTGCTTCTTGCTTCGGTATTTATTACCGTCTTGCCTTCTCGGCCGGTTGGGAGCTGACACTCCGCTGAATATCGACAGGGTTATAGATTCGAGCCCCGCCTTCCAGGGCTTATATCACGTATCGTTCCATCTGGAGATGGTCTTTGCCGGGTTAGCACATGTATGTGGCTTGTAATAGTCAGCTGTCGTCATCACCAGTAAGAGTGTCGTTACCCAGCATTGGAAGTCGTTAATGCTGGTCTTGCTGGTCTGTAATGACACGGGATACGCCGCCATTTGCCGTTGTATAGAGTATTCCTTGACCATCACTTTATTCTTTCTCTTTCGTACTATTGGTGTCGTTTTACCGTACACCCAAGCAATCTTTGTGTGGCAGTTTGGCAGAGATTAGTCGTTGCATCAGGCTCTGGTGCAGTTCTCTCCACAGTCCTGGGTTGTGGGTTCTACCCCGGCACCTGGCTCTTCAAACCCCATCGGTATTGTCCCGCTAGATCTCGTGGTCCAGCTAAGCCTGCGTGTGCACAAAAGTGGCATAGAACACCAAGATTTCATTTCACTTCACGTCTCGTTGTCCCACGAGGTTTCCTGGCGGTCCTGGTTTAACCCATGCGGTCACAATGGTGGACTAAGACACTCATTCTTTCACCCAGTTTGAAGCAGCTGTAGTTGTTACTTCGATATAGAGTGGACAGCTTCTTGGGTGTTAAGGCCCTCGGTTACCTCTGTAGGCAACTTATGTGATCAGGTGGATATCGCTGTTATTTGTGGTCGAACTGGTGAACACTTAGGATCATGGTAGCAACCATAACTTCATAACTTGTGTGACAAATTGTTGACATATTTGAACGATTCTCTGACTTGTGTGGAATTGATTTTAATCACATGTTAAGGGTGTCCTGTCGCCCTTGGCCCGTAACGTTGGTTGTCCGCACTTAGCTATGGTACTTAAGTCTCGACAGGTTCTGTTTTCACACCGTTCTCACCATTTACTGTTGACCTTTTTAACACTGATCCCAACACCGTCGTGCTTTACAATGTGGCACCGCCTCTAGTCTGTCGCTCTGCGCTTTCGCTGTCCTATCTCTATGGTTTTTACGTTCTGTCGACCTCGTGGCTGTGAAGTAATTCTCTGTGGCACTGTTGGCCTTGGCTTCACTGGCACCCATGCCCTACTCGCCCACCCCCCTCTAACCCCACATTGGACACTGTCCTGCTCGTAGGACCGACTCAACGCGCTCTGCGACATATATATTAGCCTCGCCCCCATGCCCCCGCCTCCTTTTGGCCCCTGCCCTGCCGCCACACTTAGCGTTAATGCAGTATACAAGTAATAAACGGGTCGTCTTGCTATTTGACTACTAATGTCCTATTTGTTTTTCGACGTGTGTTTTTTTTCTTTTCCCCCCCATTTTTCCCAGGTTGCAACCAACACTGAAACGAGCAAAAATGTTGGACATGCAATCCTATATGAAATAGTCTTAACGGTCATGGGCGTTGATTCGGAGACGGGGCTCAGGGTACGGTATGACGACTGTGATCATGTGTTGTACGCTTGTCCTCACCTCACCTCGCCTCACCGGGTCCCAGTCCCCGGTCCCAACCACGTGCCAGTGCACCCTCTTTACACGCGTGTGACCCCCTCCCACCGCCCCACACGCCCACACTCTCACCCCCCCCCCCCCACCCCGAGGGTGGAGCTTTCAACGCGTGGTTCCTGGCTTCCGGGCTTGGTGCCTTGGGCATGGGCTGCCGCCCCGCATGGTAAGGTCAAGGTCACAGGCTTCAAGGGGGAGTGGACGCATCTCACACCTCACTGGTTTCAGAGTCTAGCGCGGAAGAATTTTCATAAAATGGCGTATGTTTTTAAGTTGTGACAGATATTGCCGTCTAATTAAATCCTTATTTGACTGAGTTTGCTAAGCTGCAGAAATGCCGCAAAAAAACCCATTAGACCCGAGTGAATCCATCTGGCCCTTGAAGAACGGTAATACTAGCAACGCAATCCTATGGTATGAATCCTGCGAAAGTACCGTAATACTCCCAACACAGTTCTATCCTATCTGTCCGATGAAATTACCGTAATACTACTCATGCAAGCCGAGCCAGTTAATGCTAGCCTGGGAACCAGTGTGCGCGAGATGGTCCACTTCGCCTTGTGATCAGCCTGGTCTGGATAAGGCATGGCACGGGGTGTCTTAGCAGTGTTCTAGTCCTAGACACGTTAGGTAGTGGTGCGATGGAGGGGAAGGCGAGCGGCGTGGAGAACCAGCAAACTGACCAGCGTCCCGGCGTCTTGTTGTTTGTCCACTACAGGTGGCCACCAACACAGAATCCAGTAAAACAGTAGGCAATGCCATTTTGTATGAAACCTGCTTGGCCATAATGGAGATCCAGTCAGAAAGCGGACTGAGGGTAAGAATGAACAATGTTTGTGGGCCATTTCAATAACCAATATTTGGATAGAACATTTGATTTATTTTCATTGCAATATTTTGTATACAGGTATGTATTTATCTGTTTGAAACGGTGGCTATAAGTGGATAAGCGACCCGGTAAGACGCTTTTATCGAAGAGTAACGCCCTCTTGTGCGCGAAACTTAGGATGATGCGGTTGGACATATGACGATGAGCACTCCTACTCTCCTTTACCATTGATCTCAATCTTTGGAATCCCTTCTGGATGTTAACAATCTTCCCCACGATATTAGCATGGTCCTGTGGTTATCTTGCTGAGCGTACCGGTTATACGTTATCATGTGTGGAGAGGTGAGTCACCACTATACAAGGGGCACCGACTCCCCACTAGTGTGGAATATGTCACTAATGATGGTAGCCAGAACGTTCAGACGTTACAACCAGCTATATTCTGATGGGGCTGGTGTACAGTCCATTATCCGACTGTCTAAACTGGAACGTCTGAATTTTCGAGCTATAATGATGAATGTCCTGTAAAGAAGGCATCGTGGGGGGTCCATGGACAGCAATATGTCTTTGTATTACTGAATATTTGTTATTCCCTGGTTTAAATAGTATAATATATGTCTGGCAAAAAGAAGTAATATTGGTCTCGATATTGGAACCTTGTGTTGGCTAATAATTGCAGTTATATCTCGCCCGATAAACTTGATCAACCTCTTGCATGTTTTCGTTTGAATGCATACCGTATATATCCGTTTATGGTGCAGTTAATAGATTTAATCCTGTTGATAAAAGATGAATGGTACAGATTGATCTGTCGCAGTATGTTAGTGATATATAAATAAATTATTACGTTGCTTGGATATGGTAATGCTGTGTGGCTGTTACAGATTACCGGTAATATTTTGGTTATCAGACCACTTAATAATTTGTGTAATACTAGATTACAATGCTTTGACTAGCAGAGTTGAAGTTTAGATCAATCAATTATTGACCTCTTTGTGTTTTTCTATGGAAGCCAGTAATATTTTTTCGTATTATTTCAGGTATTAGCAGTGAATATATTGGGTCGTTTTCTATTAAACAATGATAAAAACATCAGGTAAGCAGATATCATGACTGTTGTTCGGTTTTCTATACATTTTGCGTCACAGTATTTGCAGACTTCATCTATGAGCCAAAATGTCTTAGTGGACCAACATAATAAATAATATAATATCGCGTAATATTGATATATGTATTTTTTATTTAAATAAGAAATTCTTAAACAATTTAGGGCTAAATTGCCCGACACTTCAGCAACGTTTTATATTAACTTTTGGTGCACGTTACATGTAAAGCACTGCCATCGGTGTCCTCATCATTTATTATATATTGTATTAATATTTCCTTCGCAGATACGTGGCTTTAAACACGTTACTACGAGTAGTCCATGCAGATTATAACGCCGTTCAAAGACACCGAAGTACCATTGTGGATTGCCTAAAAGACCCGGATGTGTCCCTGAAGAGGTGAGACAGTTTACAATGGTTGCCATGCCTACGCGTGTCCTATGGTAATACCCCCTGTTTGCCGAGTCTTCACTCTATCTTCACCCCATGATAGCCTTTAAACCGCCAGACATCGCCTACCGTAGAACCGCCGTTGCGTTCATGCGGTGTGCATGTGCATGAATCCTGCAGTTTGGCTATTTATGGAGACGCCTTAGCATGCGCTGGCGGTTCTACGGTATGTTCTAGGTCTGTTCAGTTGCGAACCCCGGGAGGCAGGCCAGCCGACGACCCTGCGGTTCTAAGTATTCATGCCCGCCGGCCTCCCTGGTCCCGCAAACCACTACGCAATACAACGCAACGGCGGTTAAAAGGATATATATAGTAGCTATGTGATATCCTGTACTGGCTTGACGTCATCTCATTTACTGTGTCTATGTGTCTTCCAGACGTGCCATGGAGCTGTGCTTCGCCCTCATCAATGGAAACAACATCCGCAGTATGGTCAAGGAGCTCGTTTTCTTCCTGGAGAAGTGTGACCCGGAGTTCAGGGCCGACTGCGCCTCAAATCTCGTCTCCGCCGCCGAGAAGTGAGTCCTATATATTCTCGCACTCTCTGCCTTTGACTCACTCCGCTAGGGCTCCATTATATCTCTGTTGTCGCCTGCGTCCTGATGGCATTTTCACACTCGCTCGCCAGGGCGGCGCTGCGCAGATTGATGGGGAAAAAAATGCGTCGCGCATTCCTACAAATTAGTGCTGGGACCCAGCCTATAACGCATGAAATCACGTGATGAAAAGAAGAGTTCTGTCACAATTATAACTTTTTCTAAAGGATACAAGATGTGTTTTGCTGTATTAAATACGCAAAGCTCGTTATTTTTATGTTTGATTGTTGAAAACTATAATGTTGCCGAAAATTACAGCTAATTTGACCGTTTTTCAAGAATCTTGAAATTTGCCCCCCGGCCGACAACAGCGGTAAAAACGGAGCTTGCGTAGCGCCACCGTGCGGGGAGCTTGATATTCTCGTTCAGTCACCGCTTTGTGATGATAATCATGCAATGGGCGTTTGTGGCCATGTATGTGCTACACAGTGACTGGCTAAACGAGCGTTTCATGGTCAACATAGAGTGAATGCCGTCTGGTAAAACCTCCAGACTTAAAATGACCCGGTGCTAGGAGCGAACCCGGCACAGCGCGCCATCCTCTCATCTACGGGGCCCGATTTAACTCCTGTATGCACAAAGGTCGCTTAAATCACCAATCCGTCTTCATCAGAACCATCTGAGTTTCGGAGGTTCCACGTCCCGCGGACATGCCCTGACCTCCTGATAGGGACCTGTATAGATTGCGGTTTCGCTCGCCGTGAAGTAGACGAGACGTTAATGGTTGATACACGAGAAGAGAATCAATGTCAATAGTTATCAATAGTCGATCAATGGTGTGTGACTGTTACCCATGACATTCCTGTCAGCACACCTCCCTCACCCGTCCCCTGGGGGTGCCCAATTACATTCCTAAGTCACCCCCACCCCTAACCGCACCCCCGTCCCCTGGGGGTGCCCAATTACATTCCTGTCACCCCCCCCCCTAGTCCCCAGCCACACCCCCACACTCGTTCCCTGGGGGTGCCCAATTACATTCCTGTCACCCACCCCCATCCCCATCTCCATCCACCCCCTCACCCCCACCCCCTGGGGGTGTCTGGTTGCCGATATGGATGTGACATTGCCGCGTTATGCATTCTGAGTTCTCCCCTCTCTGCTTCAGGCACGCGCCCAGCAAAAGATGGCATATCGACACTGTGATGAAGGTCCTCACAACGGTAAGTGTGTCCAGGTATCTGGCGTACAGTGGCGTATAATCCATACCGATCACTGTCCTAGAGGCCTATATGCCCTTTCGTTAATCTTGCCTTAATGGTGTTTTATCATTACCCTGTTGTGTGCTTTGTACTTTGTACTACTATCTATATACGAATTAAATGCTTTTATCTAATAAAAAGTGAAGATAAATACATGTATATTTTGATATATAGATATATTTAAGTTTGCTTCCCACTGATCGAATGTCCCCAGGGACATCGTTACTGCTACCTTGTCCGTTCTCATTTGACGTGATGCCCTTACAGGCTTAATGGCCTTCAAATCAATCCATTGATTCGCCAACCAATTAATCCATCTGCTAAACAAAAATCAGTAAATCTCCAGTATTCATTACGTGGCCCTGGCAAAGCTTGATACAGATAGCCGATATATCGATATGTCTCTGGACGCATTTAACCTCGCGACCCCTTTTTATTGAGCGTGCGCCGTGGCCCTTGGTTACAGGCTGGGGACTACGTGCGCGACGACGTGGTGTCCTCGCTGATCCAGCTGATCCAGGAGACGAAGGGTCTCCAGGCCTACACGGTCCAGCAGCTGTACCGGGCGGTGCGCGAGGACAACTCCAGGCAGCCCCTCACCCAGGTGGCCACGTGGTGCATCGGCGAGTACGGCGACCTGCTGCTCTCCGGGACCAACGAGGAGGACGAGCCCATCCATGTAGGTCTGGGGGTCAGAGGGCAGAGATCAAGTGAGGGGTGAGGGGTCAGAAGTCAGGGTCAGACAGAGGGGATAACTATCTGGGAGAACGATTCGGTTTACATAAGACATTATTTTATTCAATAATTCCGGGTAAAGTTGGGATATGGATAATGGCGAGGGGGCATCAGGTCCGGGGTCCGATGGCGAGGAATTTGAGTTAGGGCTCGTGTGGGGGGTCGGGGGCGGGGGGGAGGGGGGGGGGGGGTACCTGAAGTACAGGTAATACGGTTGGTCAGTTATGTAATGTGGAGGGAGGAGGGGAGACATCTGGCCCGTTTCGGGCCCGGATAGAGACTTTGGGTAGGACATGGGGGACTATGGTATATTGGCGTCGGCTGCGGACTGACTGTCATTGTTGCCTTCGGGCGGCTCCAGATTACGGAGGACGAGGTGTTGGAGGTGCTGGAGAGGATCCTGGTCAACAACAACTCGTTGCTAGTGACCAAGGAATACGCCGTGACCGCCGCCGTCAAGCTGAGCACGAGACTCCAGCAGTCCATACCGTGAGTTACTGCCCCTCCAACCCCCACCCGGCAGTCCATACCGTGAGTTACTGCCCCTCCAACCCCCTCCCCCACCTGGCAGTCCATACCGTGAGTTACTGCCCCTCCAACCCCCTCCCACCCGGCAGTCCATACCGTGAGTTACTGCCCCTCTAACCCCCACCCGGCAGTCCATACCGTGAGTTACTGCCCCTCCAACCCCCACCTGGCAGTCCATACCGTGAGTTACTGCCCCTCCAACCCCCACCCGGCAGTCCATACCGTGAGTTACTGCCCCTCCAACCCCCACCTGGCAGTCTATACCGTGAGTTACTGCCCCTCCAACCCCCACCTGGCAGTCCATACCGTGAGTTACTGCCCCTCCAACCCCCACCTGGCAGTCCATACCGTGAGTTACTGCCGTTCCAACCTCCATCCCCACCTGGCAGTCCATACCGTGAGTTACTGCCCCTCCAACCCCCACCAGTCAGCACTCCACACCGTAAATGTGACTGCAGCCAACCCACCCACCCATCACTACCTATCTCACTCCAAAATATATCTTGATTTATGGGTCATAACATTTAATGGTACATTTCTGTACAGTATGATGCAATGTGTCTTCCTGTTTGGTGACCTCCAGGGCGGTGCGCCGACTGATCAGCCTGTACGGGACGAGTACAAACGTCGAGCTTCAGCAGAGATCTGTCGAGTACACTCAGCTCTTCAAGAGCCAGGACTCCATAAGGTATGCTATCAAACAGAAGGTATTCTAACAAACATAGGGTATGCTAACAAACATAAGGTAGGCCAGGACTCCATAAGGTATGCTATCAAACGCAAGGTGTACTAACAAACATAGGGTATGCTAACAAACATGAGGTAGGCCAGGACTCCATAAGGTATGCTATCAAACGCAAGGTGTACTAACAAACATAGGGTATGCTAACAAACATAAGGTATGCTAACAAACATTAGGTATGCTAACAAACGTTAAGTATGCTAACAAACAAGGTATGCTTTCAAGCGTAAGGTATGCTAACAAACATTAGGTATGCTAACAAACGTTAAGTATGCTAACAAACAAGGTATGCTAACAAACGTAAGGTATGCTAACAAACATAAGGTATGCTAACAAACATAAGGTATGCTAACGAACAGAAGGTATGCTAACAAACATTAGGTATGCTAACACGCAGAAGGTGTGGTAACAAACAGAAGTTATGCTAACAAACAAGGTATGCTAACAAGCATAAGGTATGCTAACAAACATAAGGTATGCTAACAAACATTAGGTATGCTAACAAACGTTAAGTATGCTAACAAACAAGGTATGCTAACAAACGTAAGGTATGCTAACAAACATAAGGTATGCGAACAAACATAAGGTATGCTAAGGAACAGAAGGTATTGCTAACAAACATTAGGTATGCTAACAAGCAGAAGGTGTGGTAACAAACAGAAGTTATGCTAACAAACAAGGTATGCTAACAAACATTAGGTATGCTAACAAACATAAGGTATGCTAACAAACATTAGGTATGCTAACAAGCAGAAGGTGTGGCAACAAACAGAAGTTATGCTAACAAACAAGGTATGCTAACAAACGTAAGTTATGCTAACAAACAAGGTATGCTAACAAACATAGGGTATGCTAACAAACAAGGTATGCTAACAAACAAGGTATGCTAACAAACAAGGTATGCTAACAAACATTAGGTATGCTAACAAACAAGTTATGCTAACAAACAGAAGTTATGCTAACAAACAAGGTATGCTAACAAACAAGGTATGCTAACAAACAAGGTATGCTAACAAACATTAGGTACACAAACAAACTGCAGTATGGTATCATTTTATTTACTTTAATATTCCATTTGTTTAATTTAAACATCAGTCGTGGGTTCGCGCCTCCCGTGCTCAATTGGTAAGCGGGCTGGCACCTAAATCTGGGCCAAGTTTCACCCACCCAACCCCTTGTCATTGTCTCAAGAGGTGTCTTGGCCCAGATGTAACCTTCAATTAGACGAACAAGAACCGCTAAACACAGCGCCATACATGTCTGGTTTGTCCGCAGACCCGGTCTCATGGAGCGGATGCCGGTCATCGAGAAGGTGGCCAGCAGCGCCAGCCTGACCAACGGCAGCGCCACCGGGGAGAACGGCGAGCTGGACGAGGACGGGCTCGTCTCCATGGATACCTCACCCAGAGGCAAGAAGGTCGCCCAGCCGCCGGCAGAGGTCAGTGGCTTAATTAGCCATTGGTATGACTTGAATTGTCTCTATCATCAGGATTATGATTATTTGAATTATAAGCATAGTTATGTATGTGTATCTTTATTCACCCATGTATCACTAGCCATATTACCTATAATTGGGTAATATATTATATATTAGCTATTTTTGTTAGCTCGCCGCCATAATGTAAATATACATAGTGGAAATAAATGCTTATTGACTTTGACTTGATATTTTCACGGCAAAATCTGTGCTGAAGTGAAAAATAGAATAGTCTATTTATATTTTCGCGCTGAACTTGTGTCTAGACTGCGTTCAATCGCCATATAACGTTATATATATCCCTATCCGACACGATCGACCTTGACCTTGCAGAGCCAGAACATCCTGGATCTGCTTGGAGACACGGGTCCCGTGCCCATCCTGCCGCCCACCGCCAACACGGACACGACGAAATCCGGAGGCGGTGACATTCTGGATCTGCTGGGCGGCCTGGATCTGGGATCACCCAACACAGGTGAAGAAGCCGTCCCTGAATATATAAGACAGGATATCTGTAAACGCGGAGACATTTGCAAGAAACGGCTTGCATCTCATTGTCCCATAGGTTCCTTGGCCTGGTTTAGCTCATGTATGAAAGAAGATGGCCCAGAAAACCAATGCAATCATTCATCCGTCCGGCCGTCCATCCATCCATCCATCCATCCATCCGTCCATTCATCCATCCATTCATCCATCCATCCATCCGTCCATTCATCCCTCCATCCATCTATTCATCGTCCGTCCATCCATCCATCCATTCATCCATACATCCGTCCATTCATCCATCCATCCATCCATTCATCCACCCACCGATCCATCCATCCATCCATTTGGTGACCACGCTTCTTGCTTCCCTGGAAGGTGTCTTGGCCCGTTTTTTTTTTTCAACCAAGAGTTCGCCATTATGGCCGGAACCATACGGAGTCATTCATAGGTCTAGCTGATATGGGCAACACTAAATACAGCATGTATAACAAAAATATATGATAACATATTAATGTTTGATATAGTGTGATATTAAGATGCCCATGGGAGACTACACACTGTGGTAGTTTAGTCTTGCGTCCACGTTAATCAGAGCTGCATTTATCTGCCTGCTATCCATGGCGCTTTTACATGTTGTTCAACGTCTGGGATAAGTGGCGGGTTCTAACCCCGCGTGTGCCTGGAATCGTCTCATGTTTTAGTTACTTTGCATCGCCCCAGCGGTCCCTTGGTCCGCTCCAGCCTTACCAACTGTGCACAACACTGGCATTAAAACACCACCCATTCGTCCTGCGTTTTCAATTGCTGTTTCCCTTGGGGTTTGGTATGTGTTAAAATCCACCATGCCATATGTTCCGTTCTGCAGCGACCGTCGTGCCGCCTCTGATTGGAGGAAACTCGCTGCTAGATGATCTGACGTCACCCACCACGCAGGACTCACTGTTCAACAACAACCCGCAGCCCCTCGTCAACAACGGAACTGGTAAGCGTCGCCTAGCAACGCGGCGCCTAGCAACGCGGATAAGCTGGATACTGTGAAGACAATACTATATCCGTATCATAGTGCCATGATTACTCTTTGTACTCCATGACATGATGACAAATGTATAACGGATATTATGATAAATGTATGACTGATATGACAAATGTATGACTTAGATTTTGACAAATGTATGATCATTGTATGACCTGCGTATGACCTGCGCATTACGCCCTGGTCTCCTCCACAGCCATCCCGAACCTGGTGGCCTTCGACAAGGGCGGCCTGAAGATTGAGTTCCAGATGGAGCGGACAGAGAGCACCGCTGTCGCCATCACGCTCTCTGCCACGAACACCAACCCCGTCCCTCTCGACGAATTCGTCTTTCAGGCAGCAGTGCCCAAGGTCGGTGTATCCTCTACCCCCCCCCCCTTCTCCCATCACCTAGTGCCGAGGCAACAGTGCCCAAGGTCGGTGTATCCTCTACCCCCCCCTTCTCCCATCACCTAGTGCCGAGGCAACAGTGCCCAAGGTCGGTGTATCCTCTACCCCCCCCCCCTTCTCCCATCACCTAGTGCCGAGGCAACAGTGCCCAAGGTCGGTGTATCCTCTACCCCCACCCCCCCCCCCCTCCTTCTCCCATCACCTAGTGCCGAGGCAACAGTGCCCACGGTCGGTGTATCCTCTACCCCCCCCCTTCTCCTATCACCTAGTGCCGAGGCAACAGTGCCCAAGGTCGGTGTATCCTCTACCCACCCCCCCCCCCCCCTTCTCCCATCACCTAGTGCCGAGGCAACAGTGCCCAAGGTCGGTGTATCCTCTACCCCCCCCCCCTTCTCCCATCACCTTGTGCCGAGGCAACAGTGCCCAAGGTCGTGTATCCTTTACCCCCCCCCCCTTCTCCCATCACCTAGTGCCGAGGCAACAGTGCCCAAGGTCGGTGTATCCTCTACCCCCCCCCCCCTTCTCCCATCACCTAGTGCCGAGGCAACAGTGCCCAAGGTCGGTGTATCCTCTACCCCCCCCCCCCTTTCTCCCATCACCTAGTGCCGAGGCAACAGTGCCCAAGGTCGGTGTATCCTCTACCCCCCCCCCCCCTTCTCCCATCACCTAGTGCCGAGGCAACAGTGCCCAAGGTCGTGTATCCTTTACCCCCCCCCCTTCTCCCATCACCTAGTGCCGAGGCAACAGTGCCCAAGGTCGGTGTATCCTCTACCCCCCCCCCCCCTTCTCCCATCACCTAGTGCCGAGGCAACAGTGCCCAAGGTCGGTGTATCCTTTACCCCCCCCCCCCTTCTCCCATCACCTAGTGCCGAGGCAACAGTGCCCAAGGTCGGTGTATCCTCTACCCCCCCCCCCCCCTTCTCCCATCACCTAGTGCCGAGGCAACAGTGCCCAAGGTCGGTGTATCCTCTACCCCCCCCCCCTTCTCCCATCACCTAGTGCCGAGGCAACAGTGCCCAAGGTCGGTGTATCCTCTACCCCCCCCCCCCCCCTTCTCCCATCACCTAGTGCCGAGGCAACAGTGCCCAAGGTCGGTGTATCCTCTACCCCCCCCCCTTCTCCCATCACCTAGTGCCGAGGCAACAGTGCCCAAGGTCGGTGTATCCTCTACCCCACCCCCTTCTCCCATCACCTAGTGCCGAGGCAACAGTGCCCAAGGTCGGTGTATCCTCTACCCCCCCCCCCTTCTCCTATCACCTAGTGCCGAGGCAACAGTGCCCAAGGTCGGTGTATTCTCTACCCCCCCCCTTCTCCCATCACCTAGTGCCGAGGCAACAGTGCCCAAGGTCGGTGTATCCTCTACCCCCCCCCTTCTCCCATCACCTAGTGCCGAGGCAACAGTGCCCAAGGTCGGTGTATCCTCTACCCCTCCCCCCCTCTCCCATCACCTAGTGCGGAGGCAACAGTGCCCAAGGTCTATGTACCAGTACCCCCCGCCCTCATCCTCTATACCTCCCCCATCACATAGGGCCTAGTTGCAACCTAAAGTTGTACACAGATATATGAAGTTGCACACATATTAACGAAATTGTACTCATATGTATGAAGTTGTAAACATTTACGAAGTTGTACACATTTATGAAGTTGTACATATATTTATGAAGTTGTACATATATTTATGAAGTTGTACTGATATTTATGAAGTAATACACTTGATATAATTATCGGATTTTGAAAAGTGAACGCACGTGTATGGTAAATACAGCTCTTACGTAGCTTACGGGGATTGAAGTATATTATCGCGGAGAGTGTCCTCATCACCTTCTAGTTGGACGTTTTGCGTTGAAGTTAGATATACTAACTTCAAAACATCACTGTATTGTAAAAGAGAAATGAGAGTTTCGAGCACTGAAGTTCGTTGCTTTTCCTAGGTAAGTTTAATGGGTTATGCAGGGGAAATCTGACTATTTCTAAGAATAAGAGTTGGTGTTTACACGCCTCTGTCTTTCCTTTGGTTACAGTCATTCCAGCTGCAGTTGATGTCTCCCTCCAGTAACTTGGTTCCCGCCAACAGCGCTGGCGCCGTCACGCAGGTTATCAAACTCAACAACCCGCAGAAGGTGAGTCGCTGTTGGCGTAATTACATAACGATAAGAAGGCGTTTTTATATACAAGGTATATTCTGTCAACATATTTACATCTAGATGTACGATCAAAATCAATATGTACATTCAAACAGTCTTACCTCATGAGGTTTGAGCGATCTATGTGAAACTGTAGCGCCACCAACATATAATCTAATCATGTACATGGATGCATTTATAGCCAGCGCAGGCGAGCTCTTAAGGTGACATGCATGCGTATTCAAAGTCCATTTCAAGCATAGGCTTAGGACTTTCATTTCGCGTAACAGCCCCCATGAGATTCGGATTCGGAGTAAATATTTAGCTGTACATAAATGTATTCAAGCAAAGAGAGATCGAAGCCTTTTATGTCATGTCTTTAATAATTAAATCAGCTGCCCCACAAAATTAACGAATAAATTATTCAATGTTAACAATGGCTGTATACTTCAAATTAAAGTTAATTTATAAGCGACGGGCTAAATGACAATGTCTGTTGCCAAGCAGAGCGCTCTTGGTGACCGCCCATCGGCTGCTGTCATAGTGAGTAGTTGTGACGTCAAAATGTTATAAACATGACGTCACAATGGGAGTTTCTAAGCAATTGAATGATATGAGCACGTGCATGGTATACGTCATCCCGCCAAAGATATTCTTTATGGCAAGCCGAAGCGAGATTAATTTTGAATATTAATCTAGATGTATCCCCTCGGAATATCTGAATTAATAAATATACGCTCGCATTCTTTAGGTAGCACCTATACATATTAGTACAGAAATATAAGTCTGGATATCTTACTCGTTGTCTTCTACTTGTTGAGAGGATCTATAACCTCGACGTATGATGGGCGCCTAGTCTCCTTGCACTACTGAGCGTCAATCGCCCTACAGAGTCGATTTTGCAAAATTCTGTATCGAATGTCAGCTTTTTCACGACCTTCCGTGTCGCATGTTTAGCGTCGTTTAAAAAAAATATATATCTGTGTCGATGTCGCTTTTTCAGATCGTCAGTGTCGGAATTTAGGGGTCAGTGACCATGGTCGATTTTTCAAAAATGCCTGTGTCGCGTGTCGCCATTTTTACCCCTTCTATTCCAGACCCCTCTAAGTGTCCCTGCTCTACTTGCAGCAAGCGTTGCGGATGCGGATACGACTGAACTACAGCCTAAGCGGCTCGGCGGTGACGGAACAAGCCGAGGTGAACAACTTCCCGGCCGCTGCCTGGCAATAACACCGTGTGTGACGGGGCCCAGGACAGAAGGGGGGGGGGGAGGGGGATTGGGTGGAGCTGTGCATCCCACCCCACCCCGGGTCAAGTCATCATTTCACCACCTCATTCCGGCTCATACCATGGTCATAACAACGGCGCGCTGAGGGTACTGGTGTATGCATGCATTTGTGTCTGCGGTTGGACGGGGGAGGTGGTGGTGGGGGGGGGGGGAGGGGGGCGAGGGGTAAGGAGCACACAGTTGGTATAAGTCTATATATAATAATAGTGTCAGTCCTCCACTATTCGTGGCTCAGACTCACCTGATATGGCGTTAAAGCGTGGTACAATCACGTGACATGGTGTTGACATATGGTCTTCCCATCGAAGTAAGTGACCATGATTCTTGTGTCCGTGATTCCTACGTAACACGACGGTCGTTTTCTAATGATCAGCTGCTGTGACTCTCTCTGCCTCACCCTCCCCCCCCCCCCCCCACTCCGACACCCCCTAAACGATCTTTTGCCGTGTCCCTTACCCGCCAAACCAGCGCGTCGTCCAGTCATTTGTCGCTGCGTGATATACAGTGTGAATTTGTCTCTTGTTGGCCGAGTGTATAGCGCGTCCTGTGTGGGGGGGGGGGGGGGTCAAGGGTAGAGCCCGTTTGTTAGGGCTGTGGTGAGTGGAAGGGGAGGGGGGCTAAGTGGCGTTATCCATTACTTGATTCCTGAAATCAGGCCTGTTGGTATAAGATCTAGAGCAAGTCACACCCCAGCTAGGATGTGTCCAACCCATAGTACGTCACGCCCTAGATACGATGTGTTTAACCCTAGAGCAAGTCACACCCCAGCTAGGATGTGTCTAACCCTAGAGTAAGTCACAGCCCCAGCTAGGATGTGTCTAACCCTGGATAAGTCACACCCCAGCTAGGATGTAGGATGTGTCTAACCCATAGTACGTCACGCCCTAGATAAGATGTGTTTAACCCTAGAGTAAGTCACAGCCCCAGCTAGGATGTGTCTAACTCTGGATAAGTCACACCCCAGCTAGGATGTGTCTGACCTTAGAGTAAGTCACACCCCAGCTAAGATGTGTCTAACCTTAGAGTAAGTCACACCCCAGCTAGGATGTGTCTAACCTTAGAGTAAGTCACACCCCAGCTAGGATGTGTCTAACCCTAGAGTAAGTCACCCCAGCTAGGATGTGTCTAACCCTGGAGTAAGTCACACCCCAGATAGGATGTGTCTAACACTGGACCAAGTCACACCTCAACAAGGATTTGTCTAACACTTGCTGGCGAATCGTGTCTGGTATAAGACTGGTATCGGGGTGCAAGCAATTGACTGAGGGGATAAACAAACAAGTGCGTTGTTGTCCTGGTTACTGGAAGCAATGTAGCGGCGTACACAAACAACATCCAGGTCTACATTCATTCTCATTCGCCATTTATCACTGTGCTCAACTTAATACGACGCATTACGTCTGAAACTAGCAATTGAGTTGCAATTCATCCGTGTTTTTTTTTTTCCGTTTTTCTTTCACACGACGCATGCAAATATATCGACTAACGTATTTTGTAAACGAAGTATATATGTACACTCTGGGGGAATGGGGATGTAAGGGTGGGGGGGGGGGTGTAAGAATTCTGTCTGTACGCACACGGCCCGCGTGTGGTCATGGGGTGATCACGTGACACCCGTTTCCCGCCTATCTCCGCACCGCACAGGGTGTTTGGTACTGAATACATATTTATATTGATTGATGGACCCGCAACAGGTTACCTATCAGCCCGAAGTTTTAGCTGTGTTCGGAATCTATTTTCTAGCATTGTTAGTGACGTTGTAGCTAGGTTTTCCCTATGATGATACGGAAGCTTTGGGGCGGAGGGAGGGAGGGAGGGAGGGGGGTGGGGTTGGAAAGGGGAGGGGTGCTGGGCGCTTCTGTGACAATGTCCAACTATTTTGTTACGCCAAAGTGCTTGTTGTTAAATTGATCACATCCCTTTAAAACTAATTTTCCGGATGTCTCTGCTTCTGTTGATAGAGGGTCGCTCGTGAGTCTTGTCAATACTAAATGATCCATGAGATTGGTACAGACTGGTTCTTGGAGAGGAAAGATCAACCTTACACAAGTCTGGGAATATTTATGAGCATATCAACTGACGCGAAACCTTCCAACTGGACCGAGTGACTGACTTGTCGAATTCCGATGCTGCTAGTCTTGAAAGGCAGGATAAAAAAAAGCTAGAGTGAACATATGCACAGGCCACGCGCGTTGGTCAGACCATGATGACTGAGGAGTTGGCTGGGTGGGTTAGCGCCGTATTGTGTATACCCCCACCCCTCGCTATGGGGGTAGTGGTGGAGAGAGGGGTCTGCTGCAGCGTGGCAAGACGCCCCATGTGCCGTCAGTCTGCCTGCCTGCCTGACGAGATCGCTGTAGACCTGACCATTATGTGTGGCCAAAGGAGCGTTCGGTGTCGTGGTTATTTATTAAGAGGTTTCGTTTTACACCAAAAGCAGATAATGCCTACTCGCAAATTGGAATATTTGCACCAAATGCAAATTAAAATGAAAACTAATACGTAAATGTAGTTGTTACTTTCGATACATAGTTGAAAGCAACGCCAGGATAGTTTAGTTTATTTAGTAAGCTGTCAAAGACATCAATGTAGTAAATACACTTTTTTAAAGTTATGTTTACCTGCATGGTTCATGGATTATTAGTTCTACGGTGAAGTTTTGTTACTCCAGATGTTTGGTGTTTGGCACGGGAATGTCTCAAGATCACATAGCGGAACAACGGATTTAAACGATGAATATTTCTTATATACGCACGTGATATAAAGCGAAGTAACAAAGGTTTTTCGGACGCTTGCCCCGGTTCGCAGCGTTCTCAGATTGTATGGATTTTGTTGAAGTGTACGCGAAGTTTCGTGTGTATGGGACTAGGGTGACTCTTGATGATGGCTGACTCGGTATTTCGGATATAACGGTCAGTTTGTGAATGTGATGCTTGTTACGTGCGAGGTATGTAGCGGTAGAAGTCACGCGGCTTCCACGTGTAACAAGGGTCTTTAGTTAGACGTCTTTCTTGCTTTTGTTTCACTATTGTAAGGCAGTCCGTAGAAAACGCTAGATGGCTCACAAATAATAAACATCGGGGGTTATAAACCAACTCCCAGCCCTGGGGGGTCGGGTTCGGGTTCGCCAAGGACATCATAATCATCATGCAAGCGGGTGTTTGTCGTGGGTTGTGATTGGCTGGAATATTGACCAATCACAACGTGACTTTCTATATAGTCAGTAGCGTGGTCACGCTCAAGCGAGACTTGTGTATAATGTGTATAGTGATAACCGAAGCACATTAGAAGGCTGTCAATTTCGTTGCAATGTATTCAAGGGTCGATTGCCTTGTAAATGTTTCGCTGTCAGTGACGTGTGCTTGTCATAACTTGTATATTGAGCTGGACTTTTTATTTTTTGTTAAACCTCGTGAAGAGCGAAGAAAAGGAAAAGATGGCTTCAAATTACCGATTGCTTTTTTCTTCCTTCGGATAATCTTGCAAAGTTATGAGCAAAAAATATATAGGTTAGACTGACAAGTCGAGGACGGAAAAAAAAGTTTCTTTCCTTCGACAAAGCGCCAGTTTACGATGTGTACTGTTCGTGTAATTTAAGGTGATACTCTGTGCAAAGGCCGTTTGTAGAGGAGAACAATTATTGATGTTACTAATGACTATCATGAAATGGACGAAAATAAACAACCAATAGGCACCGCTGTTCCAAGTCTTTGCTATCTGCAGTCACGTCGATGGGTGCATGTGCTTAAGTGTGAGATCCCACAATGAAGTACTCGATTATAAAGATTTGTCATATATTTCATGTATTAAAGAGACGAGCTGGACTGGACAAACGCAAATCAACACCAGTTGCATGTCACCTTCAAAAGATGACTTAAATCAGTAGTTATAGATACATTTTGATCAGTATATAAATGTATACGTTTATACATACGGGTTTCTCAAAAAAGTTCACAACACCGCATGTCTACACCTTAAAGATTTCGGGGACACTCGCCAACGTTCACTTCCACTTCGCACACTCCAAGCAAGCAGAATCCAAATCTGGATACAAATACTTATAGCCAGACTCCACTGTCCTTTGTGGGAGGACCTTTTGACCTTCAACCATGGCTTTTGCCCTCTCCGCGCCGTATACTCTAGTGAGGACAAACTCCGGAACCGGAAAGAGAGCCGGGCGCCACATCGCGCGGGCGAAACTTCGAGTGAAGTCGGCGTTCGTTGATTGGACGGGAGCGACGGCGTTCAAGACGCCAGTGACGTCATCACCCTCAATGGCGTGAGTGAAGATGCCAGCGACATCATCGGCATGTATCCATGGAAACCACTGTTTTCCACTGGCGATTCGACCGCCCACCCCAAGGAAGAACGGCATGTACAGGTTCTGAATCATGCCGCCATCTCGCCCCAGGACCAAACCTGAAACATACGTGAAGGATAATAGAAGCAGGAATTATGCTGAGCCGTCATTCTGGCTAGTTGGTTGGTTATTCAGGACGCTTTAACAACTTGTGGTCATATCGCTGTCAATGGGAGAAGGGAGGGAGAGTGGAGCCATGTCTCCGCGGGTACCCCCCTACTCTTTACGATGAAAGACATGGGATCTTTATCCTGCGACCACACAGACATGGCCACAGCGGGGCTCGAACCACCGATCCACGTGCCGTGAGGCTCTCAGGTGACCAGAGCACTCCATGCGAGCGCTCTAGCCCACTGAGCCGTCATTCTGGACCCAACCGGTTAAGTGTGCCAGTCAACACAATGGTGAAAATAGAACCAGCCTAAATAAGGTCTCGCATGAAACGAATATACATAACTCGAAATTTCTGGACGTAGGCTTACGTTGGTCACAACTGAGATTGTTTTGTAAACAAAACACGACCCGATGCACTTTGATGCAGCCGGGAGTATTTGTAAACCCGATTAGCCTGATACCAATCACAATGCACCTACCTTATGCACGACTACAATTATGATTATTTACATCGTCTGTTATATAATTTCTAACACGACCCCATGTGTACCTCGCCCTTCCCCCATTACAACCACATGTTTAGTTTTCCAAACCCAAGATGTACCCTATAAACTACAGCCACGTTCACTTCACACGATATTTATTACCTATCCTGACGGTGACATGCCTGACGGTACAGTCGCTAGGCAACCGGGCCGCCGCTTCCCAGTCGACGCACAGACGAGACAGAAAGTCTGAGCCGTGACTCTCGCTGGACTCGGTGTATTCAGCGGTGGGATCCGGGGGGTAAAATCCTGTCGGGACACAATGATGAACGGGACAAGGATATCATATTTATATACGTACAGCTTGAGGCTTGGTGCGTGTGTTTATTTGCCATCAGATGATTATTTAAACTCACTAAGATTTGCTTGGATTTGGGCTTTGAGTTGATTGGGGGTATAACGCCATTCTTCACCCTGATAGGATATATCGTGCTGTTCAACATTTGGAACGACTGACGTCAATGACTCAGACACTAGGTTTGGAATGGCACAGGACTCACCGACGGCTGACGTCGAAACATGACTCACCGACAACTGACGCCGACACATGACTCACCGACGACTGACGCCGACACGTGACTCACCGACGGCTGACGTCGACACATGACTCACCGACGGCTGACGTCGACACATGACTCACCGACGGCTGACGTCGACACATGACTCACCGACGGCCGGCGTCGACACATGACTCACCGACAACTGACGCCGACACGTGACTCACCGACGGCTGACGCCGACACCCACACTTTGGGTTTAGTGTCGGCCTGTGTGATGGCACCCACCATCTGAAGCGTGGTGTCTATGCGACTGGAACGCAAATCCTTCTGAAGCTGCTCGTTCCATCTGTATAAAAAGTAGAGACAACTCAATGCTTAATTCTAATCATGTGCCATGTACCAAGCCAGTCGGCAAATATGACACATTCACAATACTCTTTTCTGTATCTTGGGATTGTTATTACTTGATCGGCGGCCAGTGACATACAATAAATAAGGTAAACGATTTTTGTACGACATACCATGGGCTGCATTCGGATCAGTCAACTCATTTTATCAGCTCCACATGTAGAGGTTGCAGTTCTTTTGGATTTAAACACATCATTGCAACCATATATATGCCATATACACATATATCACTAATTGTCTTTAACAAAGGAACCAACCACTGCTGACAAACCTTTTGAGTGGATCCATCAAGTTCTGCCCTGACAGATTGACCACAGCGTTGCAGTCCTTAGGTAAACCTTGCATGTGTAGATCTTTCTATAAAAAAAGGGACATATATCATGCACACAATTATATATATACCTGCTGCATTATAAAACAAAGAAGTTTAAGATGTACTGATACATATTGAACAAATACTGCATATATATTGTTGGTTGGTGTACAGATATAGTTGTGAAACATTGATTTCATACCATCAAGCCTGGACCATGTACGTGCCATAGTGGGTTAAAACTTTGATTAATTATTTCATTGTCATAGAAATATTGGTAGCTAGTAGTACTTGTCTCAGCTATATAGTGCCCTAAACTTACCCATGTTATCTTCCCAGCACCAGCCATTCTGGATACAGTCACCACCTCATGACCCTTGCGTTCTAAGGTTTTTATGAGGTGATGCCCAACAAATCCAGATCCTCCACCTAAAGACATTTAAGATTAATTAAGTGACACATAAATAGTACCAAACAATTAGGTTTGAAATTCTGGTAAACCACTGATTAAATTAATCACAGACACAGTCAATCTGTGTGGGACCAATAGATAAGATAAATGAAGGATCACAGACACAGGTGGCTGCAATCTGCACATGGAAACTCTTTGGGCCTCCTATATGGGATTGTTGATTTGATTGGGGTTTCACAGAAATTAAAGTTTATTGTCTAGAGCCTGTTATCTTCCCCAGTTCTGGAATTTAATCTCTAAGTGTCTGAAATAAATGGAAGTCACCAATGGGTGACACTGCCACCTTAAAGCGGCGGGGGGGGGGGAGGTGCGCCCCCCTATAAAGAGCGTCAAACATCTCCCCAACCCCCCAGGGCCAGTGTAACATAATAACCTGTCCGGCCGTGATAACCTGTCTGGCCACGCTTCTTTCATGTCACTAATCCTAATCAGAACCCTAATCCTAACCCTAACTCTAACCCAGGCCCTAACCTAATCCCAACCTAACCCTAAACCTAACATGTATGCGCTATTTACATAGCAACCCCATTCGCTGCGCATGCGCACACGCCAGCCGGACACCATCACGGTGGACAGGTTATCATGTACACCAGGCCATAGCCTGAACGTTCAGACGTTACAGTCTTGACACTTGTTCTTGTGACTGTTACAGTCAGCATCAGACTGTCAAACTGTAACGTCTGAACATTCAGGCTAACCAGGCCACTGATTTACGGCGCCTGTCGTGGGCGATAATTGACGCACTAGCTAGTATATGACCATGGCTAACTTCAACAGAACTCAAACGTAATCGGCAATGACAAGTAGTAGCAACAACGAAACATGCAATAACTTAGTATTTCCTACCTATAAGGACCTTCATTTTCTCTTTTTACCCAATATTTCGACCTCGGAGACCTTGACGATTTCACTTCACCAAAATACACAACCTTGGCTGTTGGTTGTTGTTTGCATCGAAACATTTTCATTCGCCAGGCGGCGCTCCGTATGCCCCGACTGGCGGAGGCTCGAGAAGGCAAGAGTGACGTCACGGGATTTCCCCGGTGTTTATGACACCGCGACTGTTGCGAGCAGAACGTGTAGGTCCTTCGAGAAACTCGCGGCATTTCAACTCAAGTCTGAAACCAGCGAAGGTAAGACAACAGCTCATCGACCGATCTTGGTGTTTGTCTGTGTTGTTATCTTCGAAGTAATGTAGAAACAGCGACAAATACCGGAATTTATGTCACTTCACAATATGGTGGTTTACACATGAGCTACTTTACTTACATGTACTGTAGACGTTACAATTGGTCATAACGCCCCCTCCCTACCCCGCCCCTCCGAGAACGCCCCATTTCATAAGTAACACAACGGGAGCAGCTTTTCCGTATCAGATATGAACAATATTTGAATGAAGATAAAATTTAGGTTACGGCTAATTTTGACTGCGAAGCCCCCAACACAAGGCCTTGGTGTGTAGATCAATGTGGTCATAGCTATAGGGTATGTAAAGATTTCAAAAAACGGAGCATGAGCGGTGCAGCACATATCAGTCCAATTGACGTCGTTTTTATACCAAAGATATTGGTACAACCTTGGTGTGATAATATCTTTGTTTATACTGACACGGAATCTTATATGACCGGTTCTGTTCAAGAACAGGGCTATGATGGATCCATAAGTCCGTAGAGCACTGTAGAGCTGCTACATATTGGCGCAATTAAGTGCCCCGCCCAGACAAGCCCGCTTCTCGAGAAGCGGGCTTGTCTGCATGGGCGGTTGGATTTCCTTATTTTCCTGCGCCTTATTCGCGACTTTCGGCCTCCGAGGTGACGAAGTTTAAAGTTACTATTACAACAAAAAGTAAACATTCATTGTGATCCAAATCTGGCGGAGAAAAAACGTGTGTACAGTGACGTTGATGTGCTGGTGACGTAACACGCATGAAGTAATCTCCGCCAGGGCGAGCGCCAACGACTAACGTTCGTTATTGGCCAGGATTCGCGACTGGCAGCGCCTCCTTAAGGCAGAGTGTTATACAGTGTTTACAGCTGTTCCAACAGCCGCGGCGCCTCACGTGATCTGACGGAACACCCCCGCCGCAAAGTTTGTTGAAATAGTAACTTTAACTCCAAATTGCCCTCCCCCCTCTCATCTAGAAACTGTATGCAGGGTTGTCATAGTGTGGTTGGTAACCGGGATGGTTGCAGTCACACTTAAAACAGTATTTCATTCTATCAAGTTGTTACGTTTTTGTCACGTGTTGGGTTCTAATAAAAGTTACATACTGTTTGCACACTTTTATATTTGTGCAAATATATATATATATATAATGAAATTATGTTGTGCCGTCTGAACCTGCCCAATGCCAAAAAATAAGAGTTATTCTGGAGCTTGACTGATGAGGATATCACATTCTCCATCATTCTATGTAGGAATATCATATCATAGTTTTGACGGTACGTAATATGACGATGTTTATTAACGCAGCTAATTTATTTCATAGTCGTATATGATTACAAACGCATCTGTAGACAGGCATATATGTGGTGCACGTGGTAGAGGAATTGGTCGGACCGAGTTGTAAGTGGTGTGCTTTATACTGGCGGTTGCTGTCTGACGGTAGGCCTAACGTTACACCGGAAGGCTCCGTATCGAATGACAGCTGTAGGGTGACCTATTTTAAAACAGGCTTGAGCAGTAGATAAAATAGTGAGTAATTCAGGCTGAAATATACATACACTAAAAGGCATCGATATGGTACGTAGCTCCAATAGTTTCACGTTTGTTGAACCATCAAATGTGTGTTTAATGCCAAGAGACGAATGCACGAGGCATACACGAACAACACAAAAGTCCACCTTAAAATGCGAAACTGACTTTTGTTGTTATCTGTGTCAGAACTATCCAGCTGTCTTGTCTAATCCAAGACTGCATATACGCATCGTTCAACATAACGGGGCAGGTTTCCATTTTCCCCTTGCTTTAGATGGTTAATATTCGGTCTGGTTGTGATGGGACATGGTACTGCATGATTCTAGGCGTTGCTATATTATTATTCACTGCGGGGCTGCCATCGGGACCGCCACCCAGACGGCTGCGAAGTACACGTCCTCTGCGGAGTCGTACGCCGCCAGCAGTTTGAGGATGTACCCGAGAGCTTGCCACTTGGACACCTCCGCGGGGAGGCTCGCCACAGTGACGTCAGTCTGTAAGATCCAATGGGAATCGAGTCCCTCGTGGAATATGACGGAGAAGCGGGGCTGGTCGTGGGCGAAGAAGGTGTCCAGGTAGGCCAAGGTGTAGCCCTGCGTCACGGCATTCTCGGCCGCCTTGCGTAGGTCATCCAGGCTGAGGTCGTGCTGCATGATGCTGCCCACCCCATCCGGGTTCTCTCGCATCAGGTACGTGACGGTGAGGTCCTCATAGCGATCCTCATCCACGTCGACGCTTTGCACGACGGGAATGAAGCCGTCGCGCATGGCTTCCTGCGCAGACAAGGCGTAGGTCGGGAGGTCGGTGTCGATGTCAAACTCGGCCGCCACCGGCTTGGCTTGCGTCTCCAGCAGAGCCACGTGGCACGGGCGGTCGTCATGGGCAACGCTCTGGTAGGTTTGTAGCAGGGTCAGCTGGAGGTCTTGGCGTATCTGCTGTACGACGCTGTGGATGAATCTGTCCTTGGCGTGGCCGACGAGGACCACGAAGTTGAGTTTCGCCGGCTGTTGGGCCCTTTCCGAGATGACCACGAAGTTGGTGTTGTCGTCGAAGGGGTATCCGTGGATCCACGTGGGTACGTACCCTGCCCGCCGGAGGGCACTCGTGTAGGACTGCAAGTGGTGTTCCGACAGCTGGTACCTCACGTACACGTCGCGATCTCCTAAGACCACGTGGGCGTCGGCGAGATCTGCCGCGAGACCGTCCTCGTGGACGAAATCCCGCGCGATGTTGGCTCCGCGCAGCCACTGGGCGAGTTTCTCGTGCAGGTCCGGGTGCGGCTGGTCGGAGGCGCCCATGAAGAACAGCGTGAGGTCCCCGTCGTCCTGAGCCTTGGGGGCCGCCAGCCACAGCGGCGGTCCCTGGTGGTAGATGGCCAGGTACGCCCCGACCTCCACGTGGTCCGTAGTATACCACAGACCGCCGTCCGCCGTCACCGTGAAGCCGATCCCGTCCCACGCGTCTGGCTCCGCGCCCGCACCCGCGTCCTCGTCCGGTGTCTCCCGGAACGCCGGCTCCAGGATCAGGGACTCGACGGACTCCTGGGATAAGAGGCCCCGGCTGCCGGACTTGAAGAGTGCGGTGAAGAAGCGGGACAGGTCGAAGACGTTGGAGTGCCAGCCGAGGCAGGAGTCGAGGATCTGGGCCGGGACGGCGTCGAAGATGGAGCGCATGCCGCCATCACCCTGGAGCGGCACGTACCTGGCAACAGGAAACACAGGGTAAACTCTGTCCATACGCGACACTATTCAACAGATGGCGACACTGTTCATCTGTGATTCGATTAAGGCCCACGAGCACAGCGCAACTCTAATAGTGCTGCCCTCTTGTGAGCCATCATCGTAGGGAACTGGTGAATCGTGAATTAACAGTATTGCCAACGTGCGACGAGAAGATACCGTCTGGTGCAGACAGGGGTATAGAACTTTATATACTGTAAATATAGGCTGTAGTCCTATCTGGTCTATATTAGGGGCGCACCATTTCATATCAGGGGGGCCTAGAACATATTTGAAAAAAATAGTTTGTTTTGACTATTTGGGGGAAAACAATGTTTGCTTATCAGATGCTACAAAAAAAATAACTTGCTTTCATAATTAAAAAAAAAAGCCTTATAATGCGCCCCTTATATCATAGGCGTAGGCGTCAGAAGGTGGGCCGGGTATATACTATATAACCCCCTAAATGAAAACGTTTAGGGAGGGACACGTGCGTGTATCGTTTTGCTCTCCGGGTACAATGATCTATACATTTATATCAAATATTTACGCCACTGTATATCTGGTATGTGTACATACGTGCTACCGACTCGGGTCCCCTATGCACAGGTACACTCACCTATGCACGTAACCAAGTACTCTTGCTTACCTTCCCTCACATGACTCCCAGTACCCCACCTCTGTGCTCACATCTGCTTAATGTATTAGATGGCATTATGCCCGCATATATTACACTCAACATTTAAGTGCTAAACGGTCGTTTGCAATTCACTTGGGTTTGTCTACCCGATAATTTGATCGTAATCAAATTTTTTCCCGACTGATCCGTTCTTCTCTGTATGGAGCAAAAAAATAATTTGTTTGTGTCCTGTATTTTTGTAGTATATGAATTATAGTTCTCACACATCAAAGCATACACATTTGAATACGTCGTTCGTGTATTCTCCCAAAGACACGTGCATAGAAGCTCAGAACAAATACTTTGACATAGCAATAGGTCACTGTAATCAGTCACTATGCTACTATACTTACCCCGGGTCCACCCCGACATCATCCGGATCCTTGCTGGGATCGTACCGCCCCTGGCGGGTATCGGCGTGGGAGGGTCCCATCCTGGTGTGCCACATTCCCGATGGCTTCAGGATCATCTTGGTCACGTACTCCTCGTAGGGCAGGTCGCTCAGCTCCTCCACAATCCTGCCCAGGAGGCAGTAGCCAAAGTTGGACTCGCTGCGCCTGGTTCCCGGGTTGTACTGGAGCGGCTGCTCTACCATGTACCGGATGATGTCGTCGTGGTTCATGATCCCGAAGACTTCCTTTTCCGCCGCGATGTCGACGACGTTGTAGTCTTTGCGGATGTAGAGGGCGTTGAGCATTGGGTCGTAGACGGGTCCCACGGACTCGTCCCAGCCCGCCGTGTGGTACAGCAGGTCGCGTACCGTGATGTCTTTCAGGCGGGGGTCCCCGTGGTGCTTGCGGGCCCCCTCGGGCCGGAAGTAGTACAGGATGCCATGGTTACCGAAGACGCGGTCACTTAGCGACAATTTGCCCTGCTCCATCAGCTGAAACACCGCCACAGCGGTCAGCAGCTTGGAGAAACCCAGCGCCGGAAATAAGGTCCGCGCATGTGCGTAACGACCGCGAATTTGACCTTGACCTTCGGCGTAGATGAGACGGTCATCCCGTATGACTCCGATGGCTGCTCCGTTGAATTCTTGGTCGGCGACGAAGTCCGCCAGGGGATGGATGTTACTGGGGTTCTCTGCGAGCTGGGGCTTGGCTTAAACCCAAGGAAATACGAAAACAGCGTTATTAATACAATATCAGAAATATATCGAGGGCATCAGCTTGCCAAAACTCAATACTGCACGAAATGGGCCCGTAAGTTCGAAACTCCAGGGGCAAAATACTTCGCCCTAGAATAGGACATTAGCATCGAGCGGGGCGAAATATTTCGCCCCCGCGGTTTTGAACTTACGGGCCCTGGTGGCGTTGCAGGGGCGGATCTAGGGGAGGGGGGGTGGGGGTTAGGGGGGTTGCAACTCCCCCTCCCCCTTAGGAACTTGAGAATACACCGTAAAAGTCTGGTTCTCCGAGCACTCCTCCCCCTCCCCCCCCCCGGTCGCAAGATTTTGGAGAGCAAACCCTTCCCCCTTTTGCAAATTCCTAGATCCGCCCCTGCGTTGAACAATTATTTCATCAGTACAAAATACGGCTAGATTTATATCTAGTATGTTGTTAGCCCGGAATAATTAAGATAAGGCACGAATGCTGGTCCAGCACATGTGGGGTCATCATGGCTGGTTGTTATAAGTATGGATTCTACTGTATTTGTTCTATATCGAGGCTTCGTTGCAAGAGAAATGATGGGATCGACCCTTGATGTCGATACAATGGTGAAAGCGCTACAATCGACAACTGAAGTTAGACCAGTGGCCGTGAGTCTTCAGCTGTGGTGATAGTTTTGGAAACCCTGGAAGGAAAGTAACAACCTTTCTAGTTGTTTTTTTGTATGCCGAACTGACAGCTAGCTTTGACGGCTTCAAAGCCAAGCTGGGCGCCGGGCGGATTAGCGAGAGACAGCTGTGGTTTCAGTTAGGACGTAACTCACAAGACGAAAACACGAGAGGCAAACTGGCTGTCTAGTGGAAAGTGGAGAGGTACCGTTCATGGCTACCTGCCAAAACTTAGAGGAAAGCCAAATGCTAATGTGGTTTGTGTTCTATTTGAATGCAGAATAAAGTGTACAAATCTTCCCTCTCTATTTTGCAACACTGTTTGGCGTTTTAATCCACGTACTTTGTCATATCAAAGATCTATGGTAACTTACAAATCTCTGATTATAGATCATTATAGACTCTAGGCAAAAACGGTAATCTGACGTGAGCGGTCTTAATCCCCCCCCCCCACCCCCCACCGGATGAGCGGGTGGGGGATTAAGAATATTTGTGAAATATGACAACGTATCCTAGCTTCAACTAATGGCGTCGTACCCCAACAGTCCTGGATACATGCATAGATAAGCTTGGGCAAGGGAGAGGGAGGGGGGGGGGCAAGAGGGGTCGTGTTGCCAGGTCACGATGAATTATAAGGAGAATTTCCCCGCATACAAAGGAAAGGCGGATAAATTACATACATTGGTGATTTCCCGATGTACGCTTATACTCGAGAAACTGAAATACCCCTGCCCCACCCCCCCCCCCCCCACCCAGCCCCTTCCAAGCTTGGATGGATTGAAACATGCCAAAGGTGCAAGTGCTAGGGTTCGAACGCACGACCTGTTTGTCTGCCGCTCAGTCAGACCGCTTACCAACTTCCATATATATGCTAGGATGAAGGCGTTGAACCCTGGGCGGCACCCCCAGAAGCCTGTACGACACAAGGCCTCCCCGCCCTTTTATTACATTACCGATCGGGTAGAGATGCGCCGCTCACATGGCACAAAGCAAGACGCTGGTAAACAAACATGAGACACCTCTTATCGTTTTGTTTCCTGCCACAGCAACATTAATATTAGCGCAGACAGGGGAGTGATGGACAGCGCCAGGTTATCGCTGGAGATACTCCAGGCACAGCTGACGAATCAGACCCACTTCAAACTGCCAGAAACTTGGCTCTCCAGAGCTGTTTATTGCGACTGATTGTAGGAATGAGATGAGAAGATTGTGATCATGAGATAATGCTCATATCCCAGAACAACTTGATGCTTATTGCATACACGCGAGGATGATGTTTAATTTACGTAGGACGCTTAACCTGTGCAGACAATGTAGAGAGACGGTAGCTTACGGACGAGAGAAGAGCCATGTGTCTGGGAGTAATCCCCTTCCTTTTTACGAAGAAAGACCTTGTACCTTTATCCTACACTAACAGGCATTGTACATTGCGCAGGTCGGATTCGAGCCCTGCACCGATCGCTTGGGATGATCTTGCAGAGCCCACGATCTTGCAGCGCTACATGCTAGGCCATGGGGCACAGGCACAGTAAATCAGTGGAGGGAGGGGGGGGGGGGGCTATTTTACTGTGCCTGTGCCACGGGGTGACCCCGGTTATTAAAAGTATGAAGTGTCATACCCTAGAATCCGTGGCTGGTCTTTTGCCCATGTTTGGTGCCCCACAACCCGCTATTCTTGGCGAAGGTAAATCTAGGAGCTCAGATTTATTCACAGTGTATTTTGCGAAAGAATGATGCATCGTTAACACGTTCAAAAACCAAAAACTGTGTAAGTATCCCTATTTGGATCCGTTGTAAAACCCGTAAAACCGTTAATTATTTGAACCACAACAATTAAAAGATTGATCGATCGTTTGGGTGAATATGATCGCGCCTTTTTGTAGCTAACCAAAGTGTCCATGCATGTTTCTATGACTGGTAACTGTTTATATACAATATATACATCCTGACATTTCGTAATCCTAAGGCACAGAGGGGGACTGCGCTAACATGCATACAAACCGTTTTGAACCCTTTGCGTGTGATACTAATTCCTGACAAATAATGACGAATCACATAAGTAAGCTTTCATGGAAGGCTAAACGAGTCCTGTATGTCAGCAGATATTAAAAAAACATGTGTTTTCGCTGACCCAATGACTGGGTCCCTGAACAATGAACCAATTAGCATGGCTTATAATATCATGTGATGATCTTGCACGTGTGCAGTGATCAGCTTCCTGTAAAAAAATGGTGGCATGTCCATTTTTATGGCAGTAGGCAATTATGGCTCCTTTTTAAGACTTTAACAACACATGAGCTTTAACATGTCCAATCGCTGGGTCCCCGAGCAGGATGTAGCATAGCTTATGTAATCATGTGATGAATTTGCACATAAGCATTGATCAACTTCCGCTAATCAAAGATCGCATGGTATTTTCAGTTTTTGTGCCAAAAAGGGGTGGGAAATTAATGGTTGTGTGGCCACGCCAATTTTGTTTACGACCAATGGGGAGGGGCCTCAGATGGCCTTGATTTTTCATGAAATAACGGCACCCTTGGATCCGCTATTGGGTTGGATCTACAAGCTGCATCTACAAAATGTCACTTTGCGATGTATTCTGTCGGCAAAACCCGACTTTTACAGTGTATGCTATTTTTATAATCTATCTAATATGTATGCTAAGCTTGCAACCCCTCCCCCCCCCCCCAAATGGCCTTACGTTTTCAACTCAGTTGCATTGTTTGGTTTTTGCTGTCAAAACCAGGCCATTAATCGATAAGTCATATGATTCGTCAACCATAGTCATGGTAGCATGGCTAGATTCTTCTTCAAGATGTATCTTCAATTTAGTAATATATTTAGTTATATTTTGACCACAACTTATATTGGAAAAGGGAAGCGCACGAATGAGAATCGCCCCCCCCCCCCCAACCCACGTTGCGCCTATCCTGGATCCAGGGGCGGATCAAGAGTGACCCTCCCTCCCTGGGGGGGGGGGGGAGGGGTCACTGAAAACTTGCGACCGGTGGGGGTGGGGGGGTTAAACATGTTCACCAATTGTTGTTGGCTTTGGTTGAAGACGGCATTCTTAATAAAAAAAGGGGCCAATTGCAATATGTCGACTTTAACAGTGCTTAACACCCCTCGCTTGAGAGCTAACAACCCCCTCCCCTCCCCCCCCTCCGCCGCCCCCTTGGATCTGTGTGTGGTCAGTAACATGATGACCATAACCATAAACAGGGGTCCATGGCTAGCAGGGGCGGATCCAGGAATGGGGGGGGGGTCCAAACGGCGGGGGGAGGGGGGGCACTGAAAACTTGCGACCGGGGGAGGGTCCACGCCGCCTTAGATAGCGGGGGGGGGGGGGGGGTACCCATAAGTCCATGGCTATGGTTGAAGAATCATAGCCATGTAGCATTTTATAGTGAAAAATCAACTTCACATGACACATTGAATTGTTTAAGTATAGCTTTCATAATTAGTTTCAACAATGTAAAAGTACTTTTCTATATATAATTACTGATGTATGAACTCTTCCAAAGTTGTTAAAGTCTTAAAAAGGAGCCATAATTGCCTTCTGCCATAATGGACATGACACCATTTTTTTTACAGGAAGCTGATCACTGCACATGTGCAAGGTCATCACATGATATTATAAGCCATGCTAATTGGTTCATTGTTCAGGGGACCCAGTCATTGGGTCAGTGAAAACACATGTTTTCATGTGATATTCTGGTGGTGGGGTGGGGGGGTGGGGGATCTGGATCCGCCCGTGGCTAGGCTGTGTGTGGGCTGAGAAATGAGGACTCTTCAACCATAGGCATGGCCGGGGTTCATGGCAAGATCCGCGCAGGGGAGCGACCGGATTTGTTTTCATCACGACTCACCTGTCACCAGTGTAAGGCAGATCCCGAGGCAGATGAGAACGACGCTCTGGATACGTCCGTAATCCATGTTTCTATAATAACAGTAGTAGTAACTTTCACTAGCTCTTGTAACACGACTGTTGGTTTGCCGTCATCGACGGATTTTGGGCATCACCTCGATCGTACTTCACACAACAGTCATTTCTGACGCACCACTTCTGGCTCAGCTACCAGCCAGCTTTACTTGTGTGGGCGACCTGCCAACTCGCTTATTGTCTGTTTCTGGTATGCACTGTGTATAGTAACTAGAATGATCGGTTACACCAAAAACACATCCAGCAGCCGACGAGTTAGTTGTTATCCAGAGCTGCCGGGCTGGGTCTCGTTTCTCGGTAATCACACAACGGAACACCATCACACTGTGGTGAGGGTGAGTGTTGTAATTTCCTGCTAGCGTGGTGGGCACGTTGTGAACTCCAGTCTCGAGGCGGGGTGAACTTCTCGCTATAACTGTAGCCAACGCGCTCTCTTTTCTCCTCGGCCTGAGTGAGTGACTGAGTTACTTTTCCACCGAGTTAGTCAAGTGTAACGCTGGTGCGTCAGGCAGCGGTACGTGCGGTACCTGTTGTCGGGCAGTTCGCCCCGGGTACGCGCTGGGTACTCGTTTGGCGAGGTGAATATTGGAGCTCTCCCCAGGTCCGTGTGAGTGCATGCACACACCTGAGTCGTCATCAAGGGGTACGGGGTGGGGGTGGATGCAGGGGTGAAGGGGAGGGTGACGTTGTCAGGGACTGCACGAGGAGTGTGTGTGTGTGAAGGGGTGGGGGGGGGGGGGTGGAGGCCGAGAGGGACAGTAGGTGAATCAGAGATAAGGCCATGTAGGGTACATTGGGGGGTGGGTGCAGCGCTGTCACCTTATGAGTCGCCACCCGCCGATCGCTCCTTATGGTGTCTAGGCGGGCGGGTGGGGGGGCGGGCGGACCACTCTCACTCATGCCCACTCTGCCTCACTGAGTGACACCACACCCGCCCCCACCCCCACCCCACATCCCCAGGGGGTGCGGAAGGTTGCTTGGCTCACTTTATAACATGGCGCCTTGCTTCAAACGTTACATGAGTCCTTGATGACTTTCGTTGGGATCTGCTTCTCGAGAAGTTTCTCTGAAACTTCGTATCACAAGCGACAGAAACACGTGGTTTACATTAAATATGACCCTTGTTTGCAGATTTCCATCCCCGGCTGTATGGAAGTAAACAGCCGCCATTGCCGTGGGATGTTGTCGGGTATGAACTAACGTTATGTGGCGACTGGTACAGGATATAACATTGCGTTCATATGTTCAAAGACGAATAGATCACGGTGAGATGTGTGCAGAGCTACATGGCGCTGGCCTCCACCTCCACCCAAGCCCCCCCCCCTGGATATCATAAATGGTCCGCCCCTAAGGATCCAGATGGGATAGTTATTTGGACATACCTGAGGGTGTTTTTCACATTGACGCAGTTCGCCAGCAGATATGTATATTGTCGTTAGTGGGGCCGTGCGATGGGGTGTGGCCAAGAAAATGGGTGTGCCCACTGAACTTTGGCATATGGCTACTGTTTGGAACATTATAGGTGGAATGCCTTATATTTGGCTGCTGAGGAAGCCGGATTTGTTTGCACCCACATGTGTGTGGGGCCATTGGGTAAAGGGCAAATTCTACAGGCAGTATAGATATATGTAAATACTAGTGTTGTTTTGGTAATAACAATACATAGATCTGGTTTGAGAGATGCCGATCCAGAATGTTTTCATTCATTATTTGTATGTTTATTCACTCCCATCAAATGAAAAAAATTAGGAAATTAATTGTTTCGTTATATCTACGTTTGTCCGAGTCATACCGAAGCAGGCCGATTGACAACCATTGCCAAATATTCCTTGCGACTTATCTGCTGGCCCAGAAGGATTTCTTTTAGCATGTGTCACTTAAAATGGTTTTCCTTTTTCAGAGTCTCAAGTCTCAAGTGCTGTTTGGTACCGATTTCCAGTGAAGATTCCATTCAATTGCGATAGGTGTCCCCCCCCCCCACTCTCCCTCACTCACCTTCCTGCCTGTCTACCAATCCCGGCTGACTTCATCGAAATGGGCAAATCTTCCAAAGGCTCGAAAGCAAAGACGAAGAATTCGTCATCGGTTTTCAAGGTCACTGGATCCAAGGTGAAGAAGGGAACCAAGAAGGCGGAAAACGCGGCAACAGTCAGCAAAGTGGTTAAAACGGTAGGATTTATCACTTTGTATGAAACAGTTCCAGACCAGAAAACTGTCTCTTTCGGAAAAAGGGTGACGCTCTTCATTTTTGATAGGAGGGGGGCGGTCTGTGTGGGGGGACGGGTAGAGGTTGACGGGGGGGGGGGGGGGGCGGTAGCGGTGGTCTATGGTGAGCATAGTTTTGGGGTGTACCCCAAATTGTGGCCAGTTGTTTCTGTGGCAGTTAAGATTTCCAATGAATGTGCATGTAGTCTAAACTAAAATGTGGTTGTTTACCAGTTGTTTTTTCTTGCAAATCGGGATTTAAAGGCCAACGTGTAGCTAACTTCACTAGGTGCTTGTGCAAAGTATATGGTTCACAGTTTGGTGTAGTCATTTTGAGCCTCGAAATTTGAATAAACTTTGCGTAAGCTGTGAACGATAAAAGTTATAAAATTCCCGCGTGACATAAATGCAGGTTCCGGACTGAACTGTTGATCAGGCTAATCGGGTTCAGGGTTTATAAAATCTAAATAAACAAATGGATTGCTATTTTTGAGAAAGGAGTCTTTGTTAAAATTAACCATACGGCTGACTTTGAGTCTCATGCGTGCAGCGCACTGATACAGCGCACTGATACAGCGCGCTGGCTCTTCAAACGGTAACCTACATTTATTTACGAAATGTCGAATGGTCGACTATTATTGATGACGTCAAATGGATAAATGGCTCATATTTCTGATTGTGCACCCAAATAAATTTAACGGGTATTGCATTTTGTTGGCACAATATATTGAGATTCAGGTCTTCACAGTCCCTTTGGGCCCAGCAACTGGTCGTAAATGTATGGGCAAAAAAGAACCGCTTGAGTGGCAGCTATATAATGGTTGTGGGTTAGGCAGACCTAGACGTGTACGTTATGCCCAACCGCTTGTATGGCTCATACGCATGGGAAATGTGTAAATTAATCCGCGGAAATTATAGCATTTAGTCACAGTAGATATATATAGCTCTCATGGGTTTCCCAGTTCGTATTTACAGCGTTCCGCGGCCAGACAAGTCCGATATCCCTGGTCTTGAAAAACCCAAGTGATTCCCATATTCGCAGCGATATCCCGGTTTTGTTGTGCATGACTGCGTTTATAGATCTCGCTTTCATGACTCGCTGATTCCGTTTATACTATAAGCCTTGTGACTAGGGCTCCAAATATTTCGGCCTTAATTCTGCATAGAGGTTTCCGCTGACGTGTTGAGCAGAAGATAATTCGTTGGTGGTTTGTGCGGCTTTTAATTAAGCCGTGTGGGTGGTTATATATATAACCATCACTGCTTGGTCATCACTACCGCTATCTATAGATTCTGCGTCGTCTTTTCTATTTTCATCAGCAGTATTGTTTTTACAAACTCCCCTTTCAATTTGATAACAAGGGGGCGAATGATGTGGGGGCGGGAGGCTGGAGGCGGGAATCTGCAGTGAATGAGATGGTATCTCCCACGACGAAGGTGAGGGGCGGGGGGTGGGGGTTGGGGGGTCCATTTTGGGGCAATATATTTATATATATATCATATAGGCCTATTGGAATGCCGTGGGATGCCGAGAGATTTGCCCTGCACATCGTCCCCATCTAATCATAATGAGTATAATGCTGAGCGAACATCATGTGGTGATGATTCTGTTTGACTTGTATTGTTGGTTTATTGGGCCACTTTAGCCAGCCTGTTGTGAGCGTACATTGGGCTACAAAAGGGCTATTATATCGTAAGCTCGTAACATCAGAGATGATCGCTTTTGCACTCGAGGCACCGCGTACGCACGAACACTGCTTGCAAATAATTGGGGTGGGAAAAATTTATTAGTTAGACAAACTATTTCAAATTGTCAAACTGGCCTCCGTGACACCACACGAGCACCCATGATTGTAACAAAACGGACGAAAGGGTTGTGGGCTGAAGGGAAGAGAGGGACTGGGTGGCGGGGGGGGGCGGGGAGGGGGGGGGGGGTGTCCGAAAACAAGTAATATGACGATTGGAGATAACAGAACACCCCCTTCGGACCCGCCAGTGTACTCGACCCTATAACCATTTTGGTTTTTCGGTGAACCCTGTAGTGGTACATGATTTGTGACCCCCCCCCCCCCCCGGCCCATGCCAGCCTATATGATGTCTCTCTGTGTCTCCCTGACCCAGGCTAAGGGCCACACACGCCGTCTAACGGATAACGCCGATGAACTCTTCAAGGACGTCCGGAAATCGATCGCATCCTCTAGACAGAAGACCGCGGCGGGCGTCAGCAAACCGGTGCGCACGCCAACGCAGGTATGTGAGGGCGTGTGTGTGTGGGTAGGTGAGTGACGGCAGGTCAACGGGTCTCGTGTTCCTGACGCTGTCGACGCCGCGGCTCGGAAATAGCCTCTCAAAAAAAGCTCGTAGTCACTATTCGTTATCGTGATGTTGATTTAGTTTAACGCCTTTTCAAATTCTAAAAATAGTTTGGCGGAGTAAACTTTTCATTTGAGATAATCATGTGACATTTGATTATCGTCTGAGTTACGATTTGTTAATGTCACATCTAATATATATGTCACGATGCAGATATGTTACCATCCGTGCAAGCTTGTTTCATTGTTTGATATTTAGCTGCCACGCTCAGAAGACAACTCTGCGGTAGATCTCGAAGGCGCCACGCTGGGTCTCGCCAGTCTATGATACCGATACATGAAATATGACGCCAAGCTTCCGGAATTAAGCTGACAAGCATAAACATTCACGACGACATGTACCCAACAGTGCGGCTGCGTGACATACCCTCATAGCTGTGACGTCAGTGGTGCTCACTGTAGAGACGCCCTCTATCGCGAGAACAATGGATATATATATATATATATATATCACGTGCGGCAGATATCCGGTATCATCGCCCACAGACCTCTCTCTCCCGTTGGATATACATATATTATTCATTAACCTCCAAAAAGATTCCTTGTCATGCACACAGTTATTCCTTATCGCCCAGGCTTTCATATAGGCTGTATTGTTCATGATCGCGAAAGTTAGCTCATTCATATATATGTTAATTCCTCATCAAAGAGTTCTTTTTCGGGTAAATGTCAATTTCTTAATTATCACCAACAATTATATATAGCTGCTTCATGTGTGTGTTACTTTCTTATTGCCAACAAGATCTCTGTGTAATATATAATCCTTATCCTTATCTCCAAGATTAGCTGTTTCCATGTCGCCATTTATGACTCACTGCTTCTGTCCATGCCCAGACGACAACATACAGAACTCCGGGTATATTTAGTCTCATCAAATCTTAGGGGCACAATATTGATCGACTATTTGAAAATGCGCCGCGGCCTAATTTGTAATACCCTATGCTGTACGACAGCGAATTACATGTCTCTTAACCACTTCTCCTTGTGCGGATCATGTCAAAAACAGCTGTGGATCATTCTCACCATATATCGGGATATCATTGTCTCGTTATCATTTTGCTCACCTCACCTCAGTGACTGGTCAGTACGTTATCATACTGGACAGAGAATGAATCCGATGTTTTATGGTGGGAGAAATACATGTAACTACACGGATACGTCTCTCTCCTGCGCAAATAGTAAATTAACTGATGAATCACAGGCTGGCTGGCAACACAGTTTCCAATTTGTTTACTAAATTATACATGGGACCCACAATGGTATAGTTTATTATTCTGTGGGATAACCATGCATGGCTCGTTATTTCCACTCCACTTTTGAAATTAGACTGACTCACTGTCAAGGATATCTATACTAATAAAATGAAGCTGTCTGTCCCACTATGCCGCTGCATGCAAGAGCACATTGGCATCAGCAGCCGCCTTGAACGTATTTCCAACCGAACCACTGCATGATGCACTGAATGGTCTGCCTTGGGTGTATCAACATTGTCGCTCTTAGATGTGTCAACGTTATCGCATGTGTCAACACTACCGCTGTGGGCTTACCACCTTATCCCGCGCATAATATCGCTTTCGGGTGCTTTTCCCGCATGGTGACCAGGTCTGCGGCGGGCTACCTTGCTTGGTGCCAACAGTAATAATATTTCTCCCAACGCCTTATCGCCCGAACCGTCACCCCCTGCCTTCTCTGCCCTCTCCACACTCTACACGCCCTGAGTACAGTGTGTACCCGGAAGTCACTGGCACCCAACCGTGAATGCATGCAACGGGGTGGGGGGGGAGCGATGGCCCGCACGTGTAAGCTCGTCTCGGTGGATCAGGTGAGGTCTGCCAGACCCTGGCTGGAAAACCCCTCGCAATGTATGTAAACAGGGGCGCGGTTCTAGGGGAAGGGGGGTTAGGGGGGTTTGTACGCGGACCGAACAACGGTCGTGGACGGGGATCTTAGAAGTTTAAGGCCGTAAAGTATCACCTTTTAAGTGTACAGGAGACAATCAATGGGTTTAAGCCAGTACTTTATCACCTCAAGTGTACAGGAGGCATTTAATCGGATTACTCCACATTTGCATATATGGCCGCTGCTCTGGGCGAGCTTGATGGCAGTCCTAATGCCCGCTTACAATACTTCATACGTTACATTTCTTCACATTCAATCTCCATATTTCATCGCCATACGTTCGTATCGGAGTCATCCATTTCTCAAAGGGTTTAAATGTAATCTGCTCCGCCATTCCGACTGTACGCCTATCGTTACGGTAGTTTTACTGAGATTTACGCAGAGGCCCCAATTTTCACAATATTATGATGTTATCTATCACACGTTGCAGTAAATATAGATAGATAGATATAGTGGTATAGAGGTCAGAATCATCGCTGGATGTGGTAATTCCAAGGAGCAATGTCATTGTGGACTATCAAGGCGGAAATGTCCGAAAAGTCCCAACCCGGAACGTTTTTTATTTCACCGGGGGCAGATTAGACACTCGTATGTAGATAGGCTATAGGTACACGCCACCAGCGGCCATTACGCCAGTACAGCCAGTCACCGCTCGAAGGTCTGTCACTCGGGTATTCATGGGTAATTAGATGTATTCCAAAGATACGCGTATGAGGGCTGAAGGGAAGGGGTGCTAAATCATTCACCTTGAATCGCCGGCAGGGGAGGGATTTGACAATATTGGTGGATTTTACGCCGCTTCCGCCGTAACGGTTACGGGTGGGTTGGGGGCTCAAGTGCCCTCCCCCCACCCCGCGCCTCCTCTTTACGGGACTAGGCTGCCTGGTGTATGTACATACACCCCCCTACGAGGTTTTAGGTAAAAAACACTGGCCGGGAATACTTGTCTAGCTCGACCAATCTGACTTCAGTGGGTTGTCGGGCAGGTAGAGTCGAGGGGGGGGGGGTGGGGTAACTCCGCGATTGGCATCCAGGAAATCCTGGAGATTCACCATTAGCTGTTGGCAATTTATGTGGATCGGCATCGTTTCGTGGTTCATAGCGAAGACCCGCTCCCTATTGACCGCGGTCCTTTGTAATAAAAATCGGCGAATTCCTCCATATTCGCGATATCACCTTTAAGGTGTTTTTCTTTTCGCGCCCCGGTCTTAAACAGTCCTCATCTTGGAGATTCGATATTACTCACCCTAATTCTTGGGGATTCGCGATTCAAAGGGGGCATTCCCTCCTCTCTAGGTGCCTACCTAGTTACACAAGAATGGTGTTCCTTTTACGTCTGTCAGTACATGTACGGGGCCTGCTCGAGTGGTTAAAAAGACGCAGGCCTACGCAACTGTCTGTGGCACGATGCCAGCCATTCAGCCAATCACAATGAAGAAGAGAAGTGTGCCCGGCCCCACTGTTTATCTTACGAATGGCGACGCGGATCTCACGCACGCGGATCATTTAAGGCCGCATGTCTCCAGTCTGTGAGGGTGGGGAATACCTTTTCCGATCTCCGCGATTGGCATCCAGGAATGCTTGGAGATTCGCGATTAGCTGATGGCACTTTATGAGGATCGTACTATTCCTGGTTCAACGCGAAGACCCTTTCTCTAATTACCGCTACCCGTTATAGCAGTCTGTGAATTCCTCGATATTTGCTCTGTCACATTCAAAGTTTTTTCGCACCCAGTCTTAAGCGTTCTGCACTATCTGCCTTCGACTCACTCCGCTAGGGCTCCATTATATCTCTGTTGTCATCTATTTCCTCAATGCATTTTCACACTCACTCGCCAAGGCGGCGCTGCGCAAATCGATAGGAAAAATGCGTCGCGCATTTCTACAAATTAGTGCTGGGACCCAGCCTAAGCCTAATAACACATGAAATCAGGTGATGAAAATAAAAAGTTCTGTCGCAATTTTATTTTTTTCGAAAGGGTACAAGATGTTTGTTGCTGTATTAATACACAAACTCGTTACTTTTATGTGTTATTCTTGAAAATTATAATGTTGCAAGAAATTACAGCTGATTTGACCGTTTTTCAAGAATCTTAAATTTGCGCCCGGCCGACAACAGCGGTAAAAGCTAGCTTGCGTAGCGCCACCGTGCGGGGAGCTTGGCAGTTCTTATCTTGGAGATTCGATATTACTCTCCCTAATTCTTGGGAATTCGCGATTCAGATGGGGTATTCCCTCCCCCCTGCTGTGACTTTGCCACAAAAATAACAGAATTACGGGGAAACACCGTTTGAAGCCTTCGCGAAGGGTCTGTTGGTCTTTATACCAAGTTTCTAAAATGAAAGAGCCCATTCCCGAGGAACGGAAATAGCCCTGGCGACTGTGCGTGGGCATTCCTTGAAGAGATACAGTGCGCGCCATTTAATCGCACTTCGCTTAATCGCAACTTCCGCTTAATCGCAGTCTCAAAACCAAACGCCATTTTCTATACAGTCCCACGTTAACATCTTCGGTTAATCGCAAATCTCGGTTAATGTATGTAGAGGCGTATAGAGGAAGGCTATACGTGGAGTATTAATTAATGGGTTCACTCTGGGATGGCTGTGGCGAGCTGGGCGTATGTTTTTTTCCGATTTGGTTTTTGAAACTTTTCTAGGCTAAAAAATGGTTCTGGCCAAAGTGGGCCGTTTTGGATTGAGAAATGAGGATCGTGACCCTTCCTCGTGTCACAAATCTGTTAATCTTGGTGTCATTATGTAGGCCTACAGCGTGTATTTCGATTTGCCAGGAAAA
This sequence comes from Arenicola marina, assembly GCA_964019135.1. Lineage (NCBI taxonomy): Eukaryota > Metazoa > Annelida > Polychaeta > Arenicolidae > Arenicola > Arenicola marina. The sequence continues at coordinate 14,682,576 of OZ025257.1, forward strand.
CCTAAAGCTGTTATCACGAAGGTGCATGGTCCCGTGAAAAAATTACCAAAGACCCGAGCGGCTTTGCGGACCCTTGTCGCGGATGGGGTAGGGTGGGGGTTGGTCAGAGTGGATTCACTTTTTAGGTTCTGCAGGGAAACATAATAATGGCGTTATGTTTTTCAAGTATTTCTGGGACATACCAATATAACGTTTGTATTGTGACCAATTGAATGTTATTTATTCGATGTCTTTAAAGGTGGCTTTAACAACGGCAACTTCGTCAAATAGAACACGTCATTTGAAGAACTGGTCATAGTTTATTGAACAATGATTGTAAAACATGATTTAGACCAAGTTTGGTGAAACACATGGCTGACCCAATAGGGATAAATATACTATAACATTAATATGTAACAGTGGAAACTTGTTTTGTGAAGTTGGTCCGTTATCCTACTTCGAAATATCTCGGTATTTAGAAACCTTGCACTGTCGACTTACATCGCCTCTTAGAGATAAAAAGAAACGATTCTATTCACATATTGTCTGAACAATTTCGCTATAATTTTATCACATAATTATTTCTTGACCGATGAAGGTTCACGACTTTAGATGAATTTCAAATACTTGGCATTATTCAAATAATCAGATAAAAGCAAAACGCAGTACGGACCGTCATTAACTTCAAAAGGGATGATTCCTTTTGAAGCCAATAATTTATTATAGCATGAACAATAAATAACATTTGGCCAATAAGGCTTAGACCATTATAAACCTGAGCACGTCTCGTATTTACATATCACATGATAAAATGTAGCGTACCAACCCCTGTTGTGTCCAAACATACCACATAATAATAAGAAAAAAAGGAAAATATGTAGTGGCGATGACCATGACCTAGACCAAAAATGGAAAATAAATGGATAAATGAAAAGCAAATAAACTTGCTATGCAGGTACATGTGCGATATATAATATAAAACGTTACATATACTTGAATGTCTCGAATGTCGGATACTGCGACAAGCGAGTTAGACCATTGGGTTAAACTGATACCATCACCATTGTGAGACCGAGGATGATAACTGGCAGGGGAGGGGGTAAGTGCAATGTCTTGTATTTCCTTGAGTGTCATCAACGATATAACTCTCCCCCGCCTGCCAAAGACAGGCAGACAACCGGCTGGCGAAACGATCTCGAGTCATTTTGTTTTCACTTGTTGTTGCTGTCTTGTCTTGTCTTCTTTTCTTTTTTTTCTAGCCTTTTTCTGTCGCGTTCGTGTGATAGCTCGTCGCTGTTACAGATGTGTGTCCATCTCACGCGGCGAACATCAAACGCCTTTGTTTGATGAATAATCGAAATAGTGTCCGGACGGTTTGGTCAAGGAGCAAGCACCCTCCCTCACGAGTGAATTATGATATCCTGCCTTTCGCTGTCGCCGTTGATCATCGGGTGGATGGATACAGGACTACGTGAAAGTCCGATCGGTTGCCTGGCTACCGTACTCGCCTTCATCACCCACGAAGATCCCGCGCTCGGCCCCGAACGCCTCCAAGGAGCGCGCCAGATGAAGGTGGCCGCCCATCTCCGCCATGCGCAGCGCCGTCAGTCCCGAGTACGTGGCCGCGTTCAGATCCAGGCGAGTCTCCTGTCTGGCCAGGATGAGGGACTCGAGGAGATTGATGTCCAGAGCCTCTACGGCCTTGTGCAGGATGGTCCGCCCGCTGCGAGAGTCTCGCTGATTCACGTCGAAGCCCACGCGGTCGCTCACCAGGTAGCGCGCCACGGCGTGGTGTCGCCCCGCCGCCGCCAGGTGGAGGCACGACTCGCCGGCGTAGTTGAGGATGCCTCCGTCTTGCGGGATGTTGCGGATGGGTAGACGGTAGAGGCACTGACCCACCTCGGTGTAGTGGACTGGACGGGTCAAGGCGATGACCGAGTCCAAGTCGCCGAGTCTACACGCCATATGCAGGGGCGTGTCGCCATGGCGATCGACCAACTCGACGCTAGCGCCCCTAACGACCAACATGCGAACCACGCGTGGTTGTCGGGTAAGGACCGCCACGTGTAGAGGGGATTGGAGCAGGAGGTTGGTGCGGTCCAGCCAACGGGCCTCGGGCGTCAAGTGCAATATGCGGTGGACCGCGTCCACTTTGCCGTGGATGACCGCCAGGTGGAGCAAGTTGTCCCCGTCGGCATTGGCGGCGTACACCACTGTCGGGTACAACTCATATTCGCTGTACAGCACGGGCTCCGTCATTCTGGGAAACCGGACGCCAAACTGCGTCTCGGAATCTTCGGTTTCCGGTTCATCTTCCGGTTCCGGAAAGCTGAAGGAAATGTCCGTGTTATCGCTGGGAATGACCTCCAAAGAGTCCGGATCCCGGTGTGCCATATTTACTTCCTGTCCGGCGCTGAGAATTTGTGACGTCATACAAACGTCGTTCTGATCGTTTTCAGGATCTCGTTGTCGGGTCGCTCGTTCGTCGATAGCGAGCGTTAGACTTGTGAAGTCGTCGGCTAGGTTGAAGATGTCGCCGCCGTGTGGCGCTGTGCATTGGACGGCGGACATTGTTGCCACGTCGTTATCAGAGTTACGACAGCGCCAGTCCGCGTCATGCGTCACTTCCGGGCTACATTGCGCGGACGTCGCACTGGGTTCCTCGCGACTCTTGTGACAATATGTGACGTCACTCAAGCTTCGCCTCGTCAACGGGGCGCCGGTGACATGGCAACCACATTTGTGCTGCTGCACGGGTGGCGACCGCTGTCGTCTGCTCGCGACGCAAGGCGGGAACGCCTCGGACGCTATGCGATCCGGACGCGATGCGCAGCCTCGCCATGAGTCGGCGGGAAATATCGGCAGACCAATCCCCGCCATAGAGGGCGCTCTGTGATGTGTTACCTCGGCGCAATCCGCCACGACGTGGCGTCTATCGGAGGCCGAAAACGTCATAATAAAGCTGTAAAGAATAAACACAAACTTTAGATGTATTTATGTACATTTTTCAGATTTCCTTCAAACCGCCAGGCCTAGACTACGGTCTATACTTCTGTCATTTTGTTTACATGTTAAGCCAGATTTACAGTCACTACATGCCTAGCAAGAACGACTGAGCTGCTACACAATCTTTCCTAAATTATAATTCAATTCTGCGTTTGGAATAGTGCAATATATAACATCGCTTACTCACCGGTCACAGCTAGATTCCAATTGCGCCAACGAACCAATTGATGTCTGAAAAGTCTGTTCAATGGAGTCTTTCGGTCCCTCTTTCCGTTCAAAAGTACACCGGTTACTGCCACAGTCACGTTTAACACTGATCTGCACCAGTCAAAATCCCCGTTATTATATAGCTTGGCCCGACCACGGACTTCCCCAGGTGGCGCGTGCGCCAACAACGTACTCAATGGAAACAAAAAGCCAGGGGAAAACCCGGATGACGTCATTCTGCAGCGGCTCTCGCTTTGCAAGGGGCGGCGCAGTAGGTCGAACGCTGGGGTGGGGGGGTGGGGGGGCGAGGAGCGGTAACCGCCTCCCCCGTTATGTACAGTATAAACATGGTTGGGGGTTGCTATGTATAACTTGATACGTCAAGATCACGTGTCACATATAAAACCATATAAACGCCTGGCCTACACATGGTTATGTCTATGCGAGGGAATATTCGTTGAACTCCCCGAGAACGCCTCTGCCTGTCTGCTTAAACAACCACGCCCTCTACTCTTGGCCTATAGCCTCACTCTCCACCCCCGTTCACCCCCCCCCCCCCCACCCACCCCTCCCTTCCCCTACCCGCTGTCCTGCCTCCTATATTGCATAAGAATCACGATAATTGCGTGGGCGTACGAATTGCCCCTGTTTGTGCAACGGTCGGAGACATGATGACACCGCTAGGCTAGCGCAGTAGGAGCTACCCACCGTAAGACTCCAAATATAAGTAGGCTGGCCGCACAGCTGGTCGACGGATGACATTTCCACAAGATTGAAGCCATATCGAACCTGGGAGCATCCCGGGGTAAGGCTCCAAATATAGGTGACGAGTGATGAAAGCTTCACGTTTCAATAAGCGATGTGATAGCGTCAATAGGAACAATATTATGTAAGGCTCAATCGGGGGCAAAAACAGCGTCAAATAACCTGTATATATATGTACAGCTTAAAGGTAAAAGCATCCGTGTCGAAACCAGCGTCACATAATCTGTATATGTAAAAGCAGTTTATTTAAAGGTTAATCCCCATATGATCGAGTCTTATATTATGTATGGTAAGTTACGGACTGATCGTGTCACGTCTTGTAATGTTAGATAATAATATATGTAATAACAGTACCTTATTAATTTTGGCTAGATAAATTATCTGATAACTCTTGTTATATTAATAATAATTATTAATAATAGTAGAATTATAACAACAATATATACCAGACAAAATGTAATCATAATTATTAACCTAACTATTATTCTTACTATTATTATTGTTTCGCGGGAGGAGAGAGTGCATGGGTCCAAATAAATGTGGAAACAGCAGAGAACAAGTGGTACTTTCCCTCCTGGATATTTACGTGACGTCCAAGTTAAAGAGAACAAGAATAAACAAAACCAGAACGACGAGGAAGTCGTCAGATGTTCTCTTGGGAGGTCTCATGTGACGCTTGGCACGTCCATGCCGTCAGGCTTCAGTACGTGAGACATAAACTGTCGAGGGGCGGGCAGGGCCGTAAGGTAGGGTGGGAGGTGTGTATGGAGGGTGGGGGGGTTGGTTTGGCTGGTTGTATATTTAGGACGCTTTAACCACATTCGGTCTTATCGCGTCAATGCGAGAAGGAAGGGAGAGTGGAACCATGTTCCTGAGGGTAACCCCCTACTCTTTGCGAAGAAGGATGGAATTGTTGTCCTGCGACCAGGCAGACATGGCCACAGCGGGGCTTGAACCACCAATCCACGTTAGGCTCTCAGGTGGCCAGAAAACTTTTTGGGTACTGGAGGGGAAGGGGGGGGGGGGTATGTGCAAAATGCACCTACCCTCTCTTTGGAAAATCAAAGAGATGGCGGGGTGGAAATGATTAACTGTCAATGTTTGAAAAATCAAAAGAGGATAGATATTATACGTAACAAGTATTTGAAAGCAGCCTATTTACATGCGCCATCTTAGATTTTTTTACCATTTTTAATCTTTTAGAAGACTAAAGGTATCTCAAAATGATGATGAAATGTTTTATATCTCTTTGAGTCTGTAAAACAGCAATTTTAACCTAAAACTTCGCGGAGTATTTTATCGCGCGCGGACGTCCTAGCGAGTCGCGGTCGACATCACACAGAATACCGAACAGGGAACAGGCGCGCAGGGATATAAAGCCAGCCACAAACTTCTGCTCCGGTGAACAAATTTACTTTTCTCCGGATAGCCCACAGGCTTTCAGGATTTAAATTAATAAATAACTAAAGAATTAAAGAATATACTTATTTGATATGGAGAAGAAGTTGGTAATATAAAAATTACAGAACATATTACATTCAACTTCAAGACGGGGGAGTGGGGGGGGGGGGGGATCATTGCATGGGCCGGACCCTCCATAATTGCATAGAGATAGTCTTGTGCGTTTACAAATACCCCCCACCCCCCCACCAACCACCCCGCACACACCTCTCCCTTTGTAAGTGTCAGAGTCTCGTTGTGTCTGGATGAAAGATGCCCGGACACACCGCTTGGGCTGCCCCACGAGAACTGACCCGGCTGCGCTTTGCTGGAGGGCAGAGCCCTCTCGCATCATGACGGTCGGTTTTTCCTTTGTCATGTCCCAACCTCGAGAATATCCGGTTCACGTTTCTTGCACTCTCTCTATATCCTGTCGGTGACCTTCGAATTGTGAAGTGGGCCAGAAGATTCGCGGAATGAGGAAGTTTCGCTTTTTCTGGTCAGTGAGTTTTTACCCGCACCCCCGGGCTGGTATCCTTTTTCTCGAAAAAAACGCCGCGGTAATAAATTAAGGTCAAACGCGGCTGCACCCTACATACTACGACACACACACACCCTCAGTTTACCATTGAACTGATAATGCTGTCAGTATCTGTACACGCTTGTTTCAGCACTAACAGACTATCATGCGAAATACAGCATGCACAGCGGGGGTAGATGCTTCAAAGCACTTGCTCTACTGAGTTGATTTACCCAGATGGTGACTTCTAGGTATCGTATGATTCACGTACAGACCCTCTGTCATGAGATAGAGCTGAAATGCCAAATGTTTCCATTTCTTACCGCCCCCAGCTCGAGGTCTATATGGGCTTCTTGGAGCCGGTGAGTCATGAGAGAATGATACGATTCGCACTATGTCATGAATGTCTAATTACAACAGTTTCGTTGGTGATTGTAATAATTAATAATTGCCTTTCGTTTCAACAGGACAGAACGTGGGCCGGATGCCCCCCACCCCCATTCCCCACATCGTTTGGCCCCCCCACCTCTCTTCCTACATCGCGTACCGCCGATCCGCCCCACTCATCCCCACCCCCTTAATACTACAAATACCAATATGTGATATATCCTTACATGACTTGAATTTAGCCTAATGACGCCCCCCCCCCCCGCCCGTTCCAACCTCCCCCCATTCCCAACCAGTCAAATAAAACTTACAGTATTCCATGAATCCGCTTTAATCTGTAAACCATCGATCTAGCCTAGATGTTCGAAACGGCTGACCTCATCAAATTTCACCCCACGCACGACCTATTGGAGCGGCCAGGTCCTCTTCGCGGAAGAAGCCACCATCAGGGTTTGTAGGACTAGGTCAAACGGTTCAGTCGCACGTGCCTGGGCGTTTCCAACTAAAAACCGAGACATATGTTACTCAATAAATAATAATCGTGTCATCAGGATTATATCGTTATCAGCTTAGACCTGTGACTGTTCATCTCAAGGGGATGAACTTTCAGGTGGGTGGCTATGTGAGATGAGGGGTTGGTAGAATGGAGCGGGTGGGGGGCGGCGAGGAGAGGGGAGAGGCAAGGAGAGGGGGGGGGGGTGAGAAAAGGGGCAGAGCAGGAGGGGTGGTCATTAACAGCCTGACCGGATTTGCGAGACAGAAGTGAAGTGACAATTATCTCCGGAACAAACCAGTGGATGGTAGTTAGGAGGGCAGGATAAGGATTTTGTATCCTTACATCCCTATCACCAGCCAGCCCCCCCCCCCCCCACCCCCTAGCTGACCCATTCTTGGTATGCACTCGTTGGCCTGTGTGGGTATTCCCAAGTCTCGTGTAGACGTTTAAACAACGACCCTCACGAACCGTGGCGAAGATACGACCGTTTACCAGTTGCAGAAAACTTATCAATCCATTAACGAGGCATCCATGCCGTTGGCTGCGTTGACGGGACACAAAAAAACAAAACTAGTAGGCCTAGTGGTAAACAACAAACAAGTGTTGATGTTAAGTGTACTTGGCTGTACTTGTCCTGTTCTGGATGGATCCGGTCACCAACCACCGTGCGGCCCAGACTGCGTCACGGGGTAATCAACCTCAAAGCGAGATGGCCGCGTGGCGTACGTCCGGGTCAGTGAGCTCATTAAATAACCGGGTATTCCAAGCCGGAACGTTCTGAGTTTTCTGGCAGGGGTTTCATCAAGTCTATGACGTATGTGCAAAAATGTGGCTTGAAGCAACAGTGTACCCGCCAATAATGGAGCATGTGACATGTGTACACAAATGTGGGTTGAAACGACAGTGCACCCGCCAATCATGGAGCCTGTGACATATGTAGACAAATGTAGTTAAAGCGGGGCTAGCTAAACATCATTGGGTGTTACAATATTTTGTATCACGTGTTGTTGTTGTCGTTTTCTTGCTGCAATAACAAGCAGATGTAGGTTACGCATGCACATTAGACCGATTGGCCAAAGCACAGTGACAAAGTGAGCCCTGCACCCGCTGAGATCGTACTTGAACGATAACTCAACCGATCCAGTGACTGTACCTTGTTAACTAGTACACTCAACACGTGCTCCGTTAGATATGTGGCTGCTGTTCTTTTGTATTTGTTTTTTATTGCCAATTCATTCCCGAAGTCAACAGTTTAAAACTGCTCACCGTTCCTGTTGATAAGGGATGACAGAGTGCAATGTTGCAGGCGTTTTTCCATGGTAGAATCAATTTTGTCCACTTACCTCATGCTACGTAGCCTACACTTACTATAGCAATTGGGGGGCCTCCCTGGTGTAGTGGTTAGCGCACTAGACCGCAGATCAATAGGTCCTGGGTTCGAATCCGGGCTCGGGCACCTAATCTGGGGCATGTTTCATTCCTTCATCCTTCATCGTCTCGGGAGGTTCCTTGGCCCAATTTAGCCTGTATGTGCACAAAAGTGGCCTAAAACACCAACATTCCATTCCATTCCATTCCTATAGCAATTGGCCAGACCACAGGCGCTTGAAACACCAGCCCAACACGGGGGGTCGTCTTAAGCTGGTACCTGATACAAGGAAACATACAAAGTTAGAAAACCACTTTTGACGTCTCGACTCTCAGATGCCGCTATTATGTATGTTTGCTTACCTCGTCACACCTTTTCAACAACTTATAAGAAGTATTTTTGGGCCCTCATTTCATCTTTGCAGCCACTTTTCATTGCGAAAACAACGTTAATTAGCCAACAATTCAATTTTTTTCCATCAAATACACGCACAACAAATCCATGATCAACGCCGTAACGAACCACCAGTCAATTCTCGCGTCTTCTCCTCTCGACCTAATCGCCAGATGCATAATATATACACAATACGACAACCAATACTATTTAAATGTTATCGATAAAACCTGGCACAGGAACAGTTTTTTATCAAACATACGGGAAACTCAGACTGTTTCTTTTTCTAACTTTGACAATCTATAGCAAATCGAAGGGGGGGGGGGGGTGGGGCGGGTGAAGGGAATTTTTCAAAAGGTGGGAAGTGGGGTGGGTCAGCATCAGGTACTGGGACGCAAAGGCCCAGACCTCATCAGACCCTCCATTTCGTATCCGGGTTAGAGTTTCCTTGGGGGGGGGGGGGGGGGGCACAAGGGGTATTTCCGTTCCTCGGGAATCTTTAATACACCGGTAACTGGGATTCTTCATAAACTGGGAATGGGGTATAAGCCGACCGCCATGATCAAGAATCTTCATTAATCGTGAACTGGGAATTTCCATTTTAAATAACCGTGAAGCGGGAAATCGTCAATATAGTCTCATATATCAGCCCTTCCATTGTATGCGAGGAGTAAGACTTTTAATTCATCGTGATCTGGGAATAAAGACATTTATTCGTTGTCATCTGGGAACATGAACCCCCCCTTGCCCTCCTTCCTTATGTACCGGTTTTTCCACCTCGTGGGACATGGTCATCCAACCGTTTGAAAGCTCATTGCTAGTCTTCAAGCACTGTGCGTGTGCGGTATTTTAGGTCCAATACTTTTGCGCCATACTGTAGTTTGCGCGCGTGGGTTACTATAGCAACCACAGCGGTGATGTCACCGCTTGGGTTGGGTTTTAAGTCAGTTAGTCAATCAGCGGCGTTGCGGGAGGACGGGCGTTAGCTAGCCAGCTAGGATTTCAGTTGGATGCACCGCCCTGCGGAGCAAGGGGACTAACTGCTGCCAGGTAAGTGACACCGTTAACGACTGTACAAACCCTGAGTCAATTACTGGCCTAGATCGCACAGGTAATGCTGCATAAAAGTTAACAGTAAAGTTAAAGGTAACGGTGGCGCGGTTACAAATAGCATATATTCGGGTCTGGTAAATAAAGCAATTCACTTTTGTGTAACGTCAGCTGCTAGGAGCGTACTTTTCCAACTCGGAAATTCGTGGACTCAAAAGGTCGAGAATCGAGAACATGTTATGACAAAATTGAGAGAGTATTCTCATGTTTTCGGCTACTTCATAGTAGTATGCCTAACAACTCTTCAATCTTTTCAGTTTTTCAATCACAATTTACCTTCGAAAATGGCGCTGTGGCTAGTGAATCAAGTGAGTGACACGTGGATTCTGGAGTTTTCAGCGTTCTGCGCATATAATTCACGACATACATTTATGAATATAAATATATTATCATTGTAATTCACTTTAAAACATGTATATATAAAACATGGACAAATAAATATATCTTATTTATGTACATTTATACCTATTTTATTTCACGTATCGCAAGCTAGCTTAATGGGTCTTGGTTTCATTTTCTGGAGGAAATCCTTGTACGTTAACTTACATTCCTTGTACCCTCGGCCTTCTTTTTTGCCCCCCCCCCCCCCCTTCGCTCTCCCCGATAACCAGAGCTGGAAGTACTCTGGAATCCCGATGCTTACATCACATCCTGGACATGCGTAACAATTGGAAAACCGTTCACACTCTTGGGTTTCCCATGGTTTTACATCACATGTTGCTGTTGGTATCTTCTTATACGCAGCACCAAGCCGAACGAGGCCATGCATGCACAATTAAGACTGACACGCTCATAAAGTAATGAAGAGCATAACGAGTATTTTTCGATAGATCTCGGTAGACCGGGTATATATATCGCCGAGGTAAATGATCTAGCGTAGGTCTAGTGTACCTTCTGACAATTCTTTTTCCCGTGTTGAGTGCGCGAGCATTCATTCGGCATGCCGAGTGTATCCGTAGGCATATGGCGGCCCATTGTAAATGCACTGAAACGTGACCGACCATGCTGGTTGCAGTATCCCTAAATTCACCGAGCATGACCCGTGCGAACATTTTGTTGGCATACGGCGTAGCCCTATCGGCATGCCCGCAAGAGCATTGTCACGTGTCGGGTGTACCGGGCGGAATATGCCTATCCTGGCCAAAACAAATGCACCCGGAATGATTAAGTAAGCTGGTTTCCAACTGCTTTACCCACCCATAACCAGCGGATAAAGAACTTCTGCTGCTGTAGGACGGGCCAAAATGGGACAATAGGCTAAGAAGCTGACTATGTCCATGTTACAAGTCCTACATACGGCCGCATTACTAGGGTAACTCACCGCTCACATACATGTGATAATAAATGTCACCATATTTGTGTGCAGAAATTTACTATTTGTAATATGCCTATTGGATATTCTGCCGGCAATTCCTAGTACTGAACATGTATTATGGCTTTCTCCAAATGAACCCTGACCTGTGAAATAGGTTTCCACTTGTAATCTGGCATAGGCATCGCGTGTTTTGCGCCAAGCCATGTCTGGGTGACGTCACAGGCTCTTGTCTCGATTACTAAATTCCCGTGAAACATCTTTAATGTACACAATTAGTAGCCGTCATTTCAAAGTAGTAAACCAATAGCCGTTATTTTATAGGTGTACCAAAGTAGCCAATCAGGAACTGCCATTTCCTTACTGTACCAAAGTAGCCAATCAGGAACTGCCATTTCCTTACTGTACCAAAGTAGCTAATCAGGAACTGCCATTTCCTTACTGTACCAAAGAAGCCAATCAGGCACCGCCATTTTTTTACTGTACCAAAGTAGCCAATCATGAGCCGCCATTTCCTTAGTGTTCTAAAGTAGCCAATCAGCATCCGCGATTTCCTTATTGTGGCCAATCAGGAGCCGCCATTTCCTTAGTGAACCAAAGTAGCCAATCAGACACCGCCATTTTTTTACTGTACCAAAGTTGCCAATCAGGAGCCGCCATTTCCTTAGTGTTCCAAAGTAGCCAATCAGCAGCCACCATTTCCTTACTGTTCCAAAGCAGCCAATCAGCAGCCATTTCCTTACTGTTCCAAAGTAGCTAATCAGTAGCCGTAATTTCATTACGTTACGCTCATGTGAGAATTTCCAGTGGAGTCGAACACAATTTTGTTGTAGCTATTATGTGCCGACATCATCTATAATGGTTTATACCATTTCGCAGTCTTAGTATAGATGACACGTGCCATTAGATATTTGACGATACTGTGTTGATCTTTTCCATTTTGACGCTATTTAATTGGTAAGTATCATTGGTACAGTAGAGATTGGCTTCAATAAAAACACTTGATATTTTAATAACACTTCATATATTGCTAACATTCATATACTAATAACAATCATATACGTGTATTACTAACTGCCCCCGTTAAAGAGTCCTTGCCAACGTCCATGTCAGAATATCAACTTATTCTCAATTTATAGCGTAACGTTGTGTGACGATTTGTGAAATAAAGAAACTTAGTTAAAAGAAATTTATATCTTATAATTAAAACGGATCTCAAGCGATGGATGCCGATGGTCATGAAAAACAAAATCAGCTTAGAACTGGTTAAAACGGAGCCTAATTAGGTCAGTTGCGGTCAAATAGTTTACCAAAATAGCAAAAATACAGTTGGGGAATTTTATTTTGGGGGCGCCCAAATATATGACCTACGAGTCACACGCACGAGTGAAGGGACAAACACTTTACACGTTGAGGCTGGCGTGAAGCTGTCTTCAAGCTCAGAGAACTTACTGATGCGTGTTGAGGTTTCCGACCGCTTGGCGACGGGCGGGTGGCCCAGGCACTTACTTATTTATATATATGTATTGGGTAGAAACTTCTATTTACGGACTTGTGGTGGCTTGCTTACACAGGATACGGTCTGGAATATCTCCCATTGTGTCAATGAGTCACAGTTGGTATGGCCCAACTTACCACTGTGGGAAAGTCTGCACAGCGGTGTTGGTATGCAGGCTGCACATATAGGTCGAATCCTGGTTTAGGTTTGAATCCTGGTACCTGCACCTGGGGCAAGTGTCATCCAAGTCCTTGTCACAGGAAGTAACTCGACACAATATAACCCTGATGTGCTCGCACACACTCGGAATTAAACATTACATTATTTCATTGCGTCCCATTCCTCTACCGACTCGGCCACTGGGGCGGCCCAAGCCTCTACCTACTCGACCGCTGGGGCGGCCCATCCCTCTACCTACTCAACCACTGGGGCGGCCCATCCCTCTACCTACTCGACCACTGGGGCGGCCCAAGCCTCTACCTACTCGACCGCTGGGGCGGCCCATCCCTCTACCCACTCGACCACTGGGGCGGCCCATCCCTCTACCCACTCGACCACTAGGACGGCCCATCCCTCTACCCACTCGACCACTGGGGCGGCCCATCCCTCTACCTACTCGACCACTAGGGCGGCCCACCCCTCTACCTACTCGACCACTAGAGCGGCCGGTCCCTCTACCTACTCAACCACTGGGGCGGCCCATCCCTCTACCTCCTTGACCACTGGGGTGGCCCCTCCTTCTACCTACTCGACCACTAGGGCGGCCCATCCCTCTACCTACTCGACCACTGGGGCGGCCCATCCCTCTACCTACTCGACCACTGGGGGGGCCCATCCCTCTACCAACTCGACCACTGGGGCGGCCCATCCCTCTACCCACTCGACCACTGGGGCGGCCCATCCCTCTACCCACTCGACCACTGGGGCCGCCCATCCCTCTACCCACTCGACTACTGGGCGGCCCATCCCTCTACCTACTCGACCACTGGGACGGCCCATCCCTCTACCCACTCGACCACTGGGGCGGCCCATCGATCTACCCACTCGACCACTGGGGCGGCCCATCCCTTTACCCACTCGACCACTGGGGCGGCCCATCTCTGTACCTACTCGACCACTGGGGTGGCCCATCCATCTACCCACTCGACCACTGGGGCGGCCCATCCATCTATCTACTCGACCACTGGGGAGGCCCATCCCTCTACCCACTCGACCACTGGGGCGGCCCATCCATCTACCTACTTGACCACTGGGGCGGCCCATCCATCTACCTACTCGACCACTGGGGAGGCCCATCCCTCTACCCACTCGACCACTGGGGCGGCCCATCCCACTACCCACTCGACCACTGGGGCGGCCCATCCCTCTACCTACTCGACCACTTGGGTGGCCCATCCCTCTACCCACTCGACCACTGGGGCGGCCCATCCATCTACCTACTCGAGCACTGGGGCGGCCCATCCCTCTACCCACTCGACCACTTGGGTGGCCCATCCCTCTACCCACTCGACCACTGGGGCGGCCCATCCATCTACCTACTCGAGCACTGGGGCGGCCCAACCCTCTACCTACTCGACCACTGGGGCGGCCCATCTCACTACCTACTCGACCACTGGGGAGGCCCATCCCTCTACCCACTCGATCACTGGGGCGGCCCATCCCTCTACCCACTCGACCACTGGGGCGGCCCATCCCTCTACCTACTCGACCACTGGGGTGGCCCATCCATCTACCCACTCGACCACTGGGGCGGCCCATCCATCTATCTACTCGACCACTGGGGAGGCCCATCCCTCTACCCACTCGACCACTGGGGCGGCCCATCCATCTACCTACTTGACCACTGGGGCGGCCCATCCATCTACCTACTCGACCCCTGGGGAGGCCCATCCCTCTACCCACTCGACCACTGGGGCGGCCCATCCCTCTACCCACTCGACCACTGGGGCGGCCCATCCATCTACCTACTCGAGCACTGGGGCGGCCCATCCCTCTACCCACTCGACCACTTGGGTGGCCCATCCCTCTACCTACTCGACCACTGGGGCGGCCCATCCATCTACCTACTCGAGCACTGGGGCGGCCCATCCCTCTACCTACTCGACCACTGGGGGCGGCCCATCTCACTACCTACTCGACCACTGGGGCGGCCCATCTCACTACCTACTCGACCACTGGGGAGGCCCATCCCTCTACCCACTCGATCACTGGGGCAGCCCATCCCTCTACCCACTCGACCACTGGGGCGGCCCATCCATCTATCTACTCGACCACTGGGGAGGCCCATCCCTCTACCCACTCGACCACTGGGGCGGTCCATCCATCCACCTACTTGACCACTGGGGCGGCCCATCCATCTACCTACTCGACCACTGGGGAGGCCCATCCCTCTACCCACTCGACCACTGGGGCGACCCATCCCTCTACCCACTCGACCACTGGGGCGGCCCATCCCTCTACCCACTCGACCACTGGGGCGGCTCATCCCTCTACCTACTCGACCACTTGGGTGGCCCATCCCTCTACCCACTCGACCACTGGGGCGGCCCATCCATCTACCTACTCAAGCACTGGGGCGGCCCATCCCTCTACCCACTCGACCACTTGGGTGGCCCATCCCTCTACCCACTCGACCACTGGGGCGGCCCATCCATCTACCTACTCGAGCACTGGGGCGGCCCATCCCTCTACCTACTCGACCACTGGGGCGGCCCATCTCACTACCTACTCGACCACTGGGGCGGCCCATCTCACTACCTACTCGACCAATGGGGAGGCCCATCCCTCTACCCACTCGATCACTGGGGCGGCCCATCCCTCTACGCACTCGACCACTGGGGCGGCCCATCCCTCTACCTACTCGACCACTGGGGTGGCCCATCCCTCTACCCACTCGACCACTGGGGCGGCCCATCCATTTATCTACTCGACCACTGGGGAGGCCCATCCCTCTACCCACTCGAGCACTGGGGCGGCCCATCCATCTACCTACTCGAGCACTGGGGCGGCCCATCCCTCTACCCACTCGACCACTTGGGAGGCCCATCCCTCTACCCACTCGATCACTGGGGCGGCCCATCCCTCTACCTACTCGATCACTGGGGCGGCCCATCCCTCTACCCACTCGATCACTGGGGCGGCCCATCCCTCTACGCACTCGACCACTGGGGCGGCCCATCCCTCTACCCACTCGACCACTGGGGAGGCCCATCCATCTACCCACTCGACCACTGGGGCGGTCCATCCCTCTACCCATTCGACCACTGGGGCGGCCCATCCCTCTACCTACTCGACCACTGGGGTGGCCCATCCCTCTACCCACTCGACCACTGGGGCGGCCCATCCATCTACCCACTCGACCACTGGGGCGGTCCATCCCTCTACCTACTCGATCACTGGGGTGGCCCATCCCACTACCCACTCGACCACTGGGGCGGCCTATCCATCTACCCACTCGACCACTGGGGCGGCCCATCCCTCTACCTAATCGACCACTGTCTACAGTCTTTTCAATGACAATCTGAGCATTAAACACTCGGTTGATATGGCCATTTAACCAGGCATGCGTAAAGGGGGG
The DNA here is from genome assembly GCA_964019135.1 of Arenicola marina. Taxonomy (NCBI): domain Eukaryota; kingdom Metazoa; phylum Annelida; class Polychaeta; family Arenicolidae; genus Arenicola; species Arenicola marina. Next base: position 14,698,635 of record OZ025257.1, read on the forward strand.
CGACAGTTCTTAATCTGGTCAAATAAAAGCTGTGATTCCATCATGCGTAAATGGAAGTTTACACGGACATCTGTTCGTTTATTCTGTGAATAACAATATCGTAGAGATAACCTAATGCCGGGGTTTACACGGTAAGATCATTCCTTCAACAGTCGTAACAACGGTCGAAGCATCGGTTGGTCGTCAACAGTTGACCTGGTCAAACCGCATGCCAACGGAATCAACAATCACTATCGCCACCTAGCGAACTAGCCCTGATACATGGCTGCTCATACGCGCTGGTACCCGACGCGCGAGAGAGCCATGAAGTGCACCCCACATGAGGCCAGGAATTGGTGCGGGTGTTTGTGCATCTTGTAGGCTTTTGCCCTTATCAATAAATCGTCTACCTTCCAAAGCGATAAAAGGTAATTCCACAATTGTTGAACTTTTCTTGCGTTGTCTTATATTCGCTGGGGGGATTTAATAAAGTGTCATTACTGCCATAAACAACACATTTTTCTCGACACTCGCTCCGCCATTTTGGCTTATCTTCCGTTGCGAGATTCTCAAAGTGACGGAGCGAGTTTGCGTAAACTTGCTATTTAGTGCATGTATAAAAGGCTGACATTGAATGTGAAGCCACGAAAGAAAAGTTTAACACTTGTGGATATACTTTCCATCACTTTTGGTGGTAGGGTATCTAGTAACAAAGGCAAATAGCTACATGATGCACATGCACCCCCACCAATTCCTGGTCTCATGCGGGTTGTACTTCATGACTCTCTCGCGCGTCGGGTACCAGCGCGTATGAGAGTCATGTATCAGGGCTACTAGCGAACATACCACTAGAGCAACATTTATAACGTCGTGCATACAAGCCACACATTAGTTCATAACTGTTATAATGCAAAACAATATCAACTCAACGCTGATTGGTTAGAATGCTCGACGCTAATGATTGACAATTCCCAAATCGTAATTTTGATCGAAACTTTAAAACATGCGCTAAAGTCGCAATGTGTGAAAAACCGGCCCTTCAATTGCACAGTGGGTCGAATTGTTGATTTGTTGCAATGAACTTCATAACGTATTGTACCGTGTGCACAAGGCATTACAAGGAAAGATTGAAGCCGGGCGCCTGAACCAACTCCATAGGCAAGCATGGCAGACGCAGGCGGGAATCGACTTTCTGACCCGAAACACGCAGTGATTATTTTTGACGATAGACGTCGCTAGGGGTATCCGGAACTGTTCACTAATTCGATTCGCGAAGAGCCGTAAATAGTGGATTTCAATGGGTCTAGTTTGACACATTTGTCCTTGCTTTCCTAACTTCCTTGTAACGCTATGTCCATATCTGGAGTGCGAGGACTCTTTCCGGATGAGGGGAGCCTCTTTGGCTCAGTTGGTAAGGCGTGGGTCCATTTGTTTACCAATAATCCCAATATATTGGGCAAAAGCCAATGGCTCTTTACCCTTTGCAAACAGTTCAGGACGTCATGTGTGCGAGCTGTCCGACTTGGAACGGGGCACGGGGGAGAGATACAGTCATAACGTAACCCTATAGGGTCTTCACGCACGGTGTAGATTATGTGAATGTCCGCTAAAGTGTATGTAAGGGTGGGAAGGGTGGGGGGGTGAAGGTTTATAACGTTCTGATTTGTTTGGGCCTAGGCAGGTTAGGGAGACCATTGCAATCACATTATAGGTAATTAAGTCCCTTAACCTACCATTTTAAGTTTTATAAGTACAGTAACAAAAAGAACAGTCGTTGGCTAGAGGCAGAGTGCAGGGTCATTACTATATACTGAACGATAAACCACTGGTACATATGCGGGATTCAAGTTAACATAACACTTATGCCGGTACACACGATGCAATACGTTGTAAATTTCATTGCAACAAATACACTTTTCGACCAACTGTGTGTGTGTGTGTGTGTGTGTGTGTGCCCCTGCACGTTACTATATCGTGTTTGATATTGAGTGAACCCCGGCCTCACTCACTCTACTTACACATAGTAACATAGCTGTTAACATTAAATACTCTGATGAAGATGACGTGGCCATGTTGACAAACGCACGGAACACGTGGTTAGCTTGCCAATTAAAGCGTTCGTGCCACGATTTTGGCTTGCTCATAGTTAACGTGGTTTAGGGAAGATATACAAATAACAATTTGTTTTAATGGGAGTTTACAGTTTTGATTCCACGATATCACTATAAACGTTCGTTAAACGTGCGTTAAAGTAGCAAAAGTGAGGTTCGGCCGGTTTGTTTTTGGGAGCATTGCATCTGAGCGTTATTTGAAAATTCCCCAATGATGTCACAAGATTGACAGGTGAGCAGTGCGTAGACATCTGTGGTCGAGGGCGTGTATTGTTTTCATGGTTGAGTGCGTTTCGTTGAGTTCAAGCCAATGAGCATGCATAATCTGAGTCTCAATATAAAAGCACGTGCGTTTGTATTCCCCTTTGACGTCACTTTCCTCGCTCACAGTAGAGGGGGCCTCCCTGGTGTAGTGGTTAGCGCACTAGACCGCAGGTCCTGGGTTCGAATCCGGGCTCGGGCACCTAATCTGGGGCATGTTTCATTCCTTCATCCTTCATCGTCCCGGGAGGTTCCTTGGCCCAATTTAGCCTGTATGTGCACAAAAGTGGCCTAAAACACCAACATTTCATTTCCTCGCTCACAGTAGTTAAATTGCTAAGTGCGAAAACAAGTGGAAAAAGTATGCCCTTCTACTATTTGGGGCGTTACAGCTCGATAATATAAGCGCGGACACACAGAAGATTAATATGAGCTAAAGTTGTTTTGGCGTGGCACGAACACTTTAAAGACCCACTCGTGTGTAAGTCAGTTGCTATGCGGTTTGGCCGTGTGAACTGGTGACCAATCGATGCTTCAACATGTTTACGACTGTTAAAGGAATTTACCGCACGTGCAACCCTTCCCCTTCAGACCCTAATATTACCCCCCCCCCCCAACTCTTTCAAATTCTGTGCACCACGGTCTTTTACTGACGCGCATTAGTTCTATGTTTTGCGGGTCAATTTATTGTGCCCACCATTTTATGTAAGCTCCCCGCATGGTGGCGCTACGCAAGCTCCGCGTTTACCGCTGCTGTCGGCGTGGGGCAAATTTCAAAATTCTTGAAAAACGGTCAAATCAGCTGTAATTTCTTGCAACATTATGATGTTCAAGAATAAAACATAATAATGACGACCTTTGTGTATTTAATACAGCAAAAAACATCTGGTACTCTTTCAAAAAAGTTATAATTGTGACAGAACTCTTCTTCTTTTGATCACCTGATTTCATGTGTTATTAGGTTTAGGCTGGGTCCCAGCACTAATTTGTAGAAATGCGCGACGCATTTTTCTTATCGATTTGCGCAGCGCCACCCTGGCGAGCGAGTGTGAAAATGCATCGAGGAAGCAGGCGACAACAGAGATATCATGGAGCCCTAGCGGAGTGAGTCGAAGGCAGAGAGTGCATTTTAAGAATTCCTGCAGACACCCATACTTTGGGAAACGGCAACAAGTGTAACGCGGGGTTGTTCTTTTGACAGTTCGAGCGGCACAAATCTTGTCGGTTCCCAGACGAGATTCTTGCTTCATTGCCATGATTGGATGATCACTGTGCGAGGTAGTTCGACAGTACGGCTGTCTGGAGGAGCCACTGGCGGGTGTGCACTGTACACGGCCAAATCGGTGGAGTTGGATAATTCTACCTTACATAGTCGACAGACTTCTCAACAAAACTGCCCGCTGCAGCCTAGCGTCATGCTGAATACATATATAACAAAATACGCAACATACATGCAAAATTTGGCCGAGAAACTAATATTTGACGTGATGATGTTGTATCAAATATTAATTTCTCGGCCAAATTCGATATTGGTTGTCACTGGAACCTCAAAATGCCAAAATTATGATCAAATCCGCCAGGCGCCACCTTCTCTCGATCTTTATGGCTGACATTTTTCAGCATGGACCATATAAAACTGACGTGTATTGGCAATGTAGGTCTAGATTTATGGGAACCAACACATGCAAACATAGCAACTTGCCAAAGGGGAAGACAACTTTTTAATATAGTGAAGCCAGTTGAAACAGTTAAAGCGGGTGTTCATCCTAATCTAATCGCGATCTGAGCCGAAAGTTTACATTTTAAAATTAAATTATCAAGTGTTAACTCTTCGTTTCGGCCGACTGGTAAGGTGAAAAATACTAAGGCAACCCGCCCCATCAATGTCGACCAGCGCGCCATTTGCCCGGAGCAAATGACGCATATTGTGGCCCTTCATGTGGCGCCGCCTTACGTTATAACTGGATGTTATCTCGCGGAGGGAACTCTTCAAAGTGGAAGTACCCTTCAGGGGAAGCAACCCGCTCCATCAATGTCGACCAGTGCCATTTGCCCGGAGCAAATGACGCACATTGTGACCCTTCATGTGGCGCCGCCTTACGTTATAACTGGACGTTATCTCACGGAAGGAACTCTTCACAGTGGAGGTACCCTTCAGGGGAAATGCATGAAACGAGAAATCAGGGCCGCGATTTACAGATGAGTTACGGCAGTAGATCATGATCTTAGCGCTCTTGTTTTGCTCACACAGTGGGTGTCATTTCCGGTTTGAATATAATTAGAGTATCGTCTCCTGATGGGTCAATCGCCGACACACCTCCAAGGGCTGCGAAATGGTGGCTGGTGGTCACGTTCTAAATTTTATTGTGAACTATAGACAGGACGGAAACTTTTGTAATTTGGAGGATAGAAATATATAAGATAGTTTGACCTTTTGCTGTTCGGGAAGAGCACGCCTCTTCCTTGACGTAATGACTAAATTTGTTGATGCTTAAGCAAAATCTTAGTAGAAGTAAAACATTTTTTAAAGTAAGCTTTACTCTATCAGCTCTGTATCATCTATTATGTATACAAGTATATACCATTGCAAAAATTAACAGCGAAAACAAAAAATCACCCGCAGTCACATTCGCAACCGCGATCTTGGAATGACCGTCTCTTACGTTACGGTGGATATAGTAGTTCGACGCCCCTAGCTTTAGATAACCGTAAGTTAAAGCCACCATTTCAACAAAAAGTAAACATTGGACGAGCGGAAACGCAAACATTTGGCGGTAAGAGGTTTCAAGACTTGAGGAGCGGGCGCATCTACACGCAATCATTCCTTATGAAGCCCGGGTTAAAAAAAAGTCATCGATCGCAATCTGTTATTCTAAGACTAAGCGAACGAATAGTTCAGACGGTTTTGCGCTAAACTTGTTTACATCTTTATTGAAATAATAACTTTATGTTCCCCGTCATCAGGCTGCACACACCGTATCGGCAAATTACGACATCGCAGCGGCGATTTACGACATAGCAGCGGTGAATTACACTTTTCTGGAACGAACTACTATTTCCCAGCGGCGTATTTCTATCGTGTTGAAACGCGGTCCAGACCCCAACCCCCCTCTCTTTGTTTCGAGCTTGGAGGCCCGTTTACCGAATGTGAAATACAATAGAACCCCGCTATTAAGACCACCTACGGGACTGAACAAAAGTGGTCTCATTAGCGGGGTGGTCTCATTAGCGAAACTTCCCCAATTCCGAAATGTCGCTAAACAACATAGTTTATACATAGCCAATGGATGAGATAATCAAACTCCACAATTATATTTTGTCACGGGTTGTACTACAGAATACCGACAGTTATACTTGAGGATATGTTGCACTCGTGCTTTTCCAATTGAAAACAGCCCCGCTGGCTGTCTGACTCTTGTCTGGCGGCATTTCTATGGGAACCCTTCAAAGTTTCACGTCCTTATATAGGCATTCTGGTATTGAACTGTAAACACTTTCATCAAACCTGAAAGGAATAAAGTCAAATAGAGATCAGTGAAGCCGAACGGTTTGGCGAGTTTACAAGCCGCATGTTTACTATTACCGTGCCTGTTGAGCGCAACTAGTGTGGTAGAGCCGCATCATCTCAGACAATAGGGCTATACAGTTCTCGCGATCGGGCCGCGAGGCTTCAGTTTTGGGGACAAACAACACACGTGCACCATGTTGAAGTATAGGCAGCTATAAGTCAATTTCTTTCCAGGTTTATTCTAAAGATTATGAGTCCAATTTCACTAAACATGGCTATGGGAGGTACACGTTAAAATATTGGGAGGCGATGAAGCGCAGAACTTTCGGAATATACAAGGAAAAATCAGTCTTCAAAACACTCGAAAGCTAAAAATATCGTTCTAAATTTAACCCTGTACCTGGGCTTTCCCCAAACAGCGAGTTACGTCACAGACTCACGCGCCTCCGCGGTAACAAAAATGGCGAGAGCAAGGGATCGACTTCACCATTCCGCTGTCAAAATGTGCAGTGCATGGAGTAACAACACACGGATACGTCATTGAACCACATGGTAAAGGTAAAAAAAGACCTGTTGGATGTTTTCGTATCACTTTTAGATCACGAAAAGACAAAGTTTCATCATTCTTTGTAAGTTTTTGTTTGAAGCGTTGCGCCGACGTTTTCACAGGGGAGAATCCGTGTGAAGTCATAATGCCTCGTTTTTAGTAGGAAATGCAAGAAAACGCTAGTTTCTCACCCGTGTTGTCCCGTCGTAACAAATATTCGTCATTGTGATGGCGCAAATGAATGAAAACTATGTCGTCTATCCGTTTTGTGCAGCTATATTTCCTAGATATTCTTAAAACTGCATGTGGAGTTGTGTCGCTGTTTTTGAATGCCAAATTTGCGTATAAGAACACAAACCTAAGGCCTTAAGGTTCATAACAGACCATAAACACCTACCATATCGAGCAGCATATCGAGTATTTTGCCAATGAGCAAAACATTTCAAATTCATGAATTGTCCGCCACAAAAATGAAAACTTGTGCTGATTTGAAACGTCATAAACGTGTGTACACAAGCCGTTTACTGGTGCCACCGACAGGGGCGCCTAAGCACTAAGTTATATGAGACATAAGAAGCGTCCGGAGCGCCACTTTTTCTTTGGCGGTGGCCGTTGACACTGCTTATGGTCATAAGCTGGTACCGCCGCTCAAAGGTAACATTTCCTGTTTATGTTTATTTTGGTACAGCCGTTGCAACGGTCAGCTCCACATGTAGCTTTAAATATATCGCTAGGCCTTCCGCAATGGACCCACCCCTCGGCGCCTGGCTCTTGCGCAGGTAGTTCCCTGTCTCTCTCTTTGCGCCTTACGCCTACGTCACAGGTAGTCAGGATACCAGTGTGCGCATAGATTCTAGATTCGTTCCGAACACGTGCTTCGTTTGTTTGTCCTCAAAATAAACAAACTGAGCGAACGTAACTTTATGGCCCTATTGTTTACATACAGAGCGCAATCAATACCGCATACATCAGTGGACCAGAAGTTAATCCGCATCCTTTAATGGAAATCTGTAAAATAAACATGTGACAAAGAAAGACCGCGGCCGTGTCCTTGACAAAAGACTGATCAAATTACGATGTGTGTTGTTATCTTTGTACGCATAAATGTTGACGCATACAGCGCAATCCATACCGTACATCAGTCGATTTAACTTCTCTTTAATCTTTAATACATATTCCTCTGCTCTCGCCATTACTAGGGACTATGATTTCAGTTCTATGTTCACGCGACACAAGCCAGTTGTGACCTTGTTTAACCAATACCATGCAGAACGGACGGTCAATGACATGCCAACCGTGTGAGTGCATAGCCATATAAGTTAAAGTTGCATGTAGAGTTCTTTCCCGCCTAGGCCCAGGCGAAACTAGGCCCAGGCGAAATTTATATTAAAATTTGCAGAAAATTCGATTGTTCCATTCCATAAATTCAGAAACCTGATAAACCTCGCCGTTTCGGTTGTAGTGTGGCAAACGTGTCTATCCCGCGACACCACAGCACTCTGTCGCGGCACTGCTACTTATAACAAAGCATCGCGAAGCACACAAACTGATGACGTTTACCACTGAAATGAAAATTTGTGGTAAATTGATATCACGGGCAAGGCTAAGAGACACTATTTGGCAGTCTAGCATGGGTGGAGTATAGACAAAACAAATCTTGAATGATTCGAGGACTGATTCTTATTTGTATTTTGACCTCTTTAGTATTGGCGGGAAAGAGCTCCACATGCAACTTTAAGAGAGAGAGGCCTGCCGTCACACCGTGACACGTGCCGGTATGGAGTGACTGATGGACGAACTACTCGTATGGCTGTAGGCACAGGCGCCGCAGATCGACTGACACAGGCCGGGGGGGGGGGGGGGGGGGGGGGGGGGTCGCGCACCGCCTACATAATGTAGGCGGTGCGCGACCCCCCCCGCCCCCGGCCTGTGTCAGTCGATCTGCGGCGCCTGTGGCTGTAGGTCAGCCACAAAACCTAGACCGTCAAGCACAGCTTGAGAAGGAAGACGAAAATTTGGGTTATGGGACTAATTCGACTATGTTAAGGCCCATTTCATGACGTTGGCATGGCACGCCGTCAGTCATTTGGCGTCTTTTAGTACATACATTTCATTTAACCCTGGATCTAGATTCTATGTCTACGATTCGACGGACATCCCCGCGACGGCCCGTCCACTACTGTGGCACCCTTTTCATTTTTGGGAAGAAACGTAGGCTGTCAACACTCTGGCAGTGGCGGCGGCCACTGCAGCTGTTTGTTTTCTCTCAGTGTCAGTGTCACGAATGTTGCGCTAACCAACAATCACACACCTATAATGTAATTGATCTAGGTCTATCTACATCTACATGTGGCAAATATTCATCATGAGTTAATGTTAATCGAAATACACATCTGAGTTAGAGCTTCCCTGCACGTAAGCTACATTCAAACACCGCGGGCAGTCGAAGCGAGCGAGGCGCACTCAAACCGGATCATCTTGTGACGTCACCAATCTCTACTCTGGGCGGGGGTTTGGAAATGGATCGTTCGCTGCTTGAGTTTATTTTGGTGACTTTAGATACAGCTTGAATGGAATGTTGGTGTTTTAGGCCACTTTTGTGCACATACAGGCTAAATTGGGCCAAGGAACCTCCCGAGACGATGAAGGATGAAGGAATGAAACATGCCCCAGATTAGGTGCCCGAGCCCGGATTCGAACCCAGGACCTATTGATCTGCGGTCTAGTGCGCTAACCACTACACCAGGGAGGCCCCCCTAGATAGATACAGCTTGAGAAGGAAGACGAAAATTTGGGTTATGGGACCAATTCGACTATGTTAAGGCCCATTTCATGACTTTGGCATGGCACGCCGTCAGTCATTTGGCGTATCGAGGCCTTATAGTGGGCTTGGCCATGTTAACGTGTGATTATTTGCTAGCGTCCAAACTACTGCTTTGATTTTGATGCAATTTGGCAAATATGATGCCAGTAATATGGGTACATATTCCACCACATATGAGTTATCTACCTGTATTTATGTAGTCACAGCGAATTTTTTGCTCTTTCGGCAATGTCAAAATTGATCATCCAATTACTCGAAAACTATAAATGTGAGATGAAATCTGAGGACACATTACTTTTGCGTATCTCTCTAAAGAATACTCTGAAACAAACCGCGAATCTCTAGTCCAAATATTAACGAAGTTACGCGGGAATACATGTTTCGTAACCATGACCTTGATGTGACCTTGACCTTGGAAGCGTGACCTTGGTCAATATAATATTTTACGCCCAAATACTAATGTCATGTCTCACGCAACGTGTCGTTTGTCTGACATGTACCCTTCATGGAGAAATTGAGGAGGCCTGGTTCCCGCCAAAATGGTCCCATAGGGTCCCATGTTAAACTTTGGGAATTTTTAGCAGAAAAACTATTCAGGCGATTTGCACAAATGAAAGACGGTAATAATAGAAGGTAATAATGAACCCAATACGTGAAATAATTTGCAGCGTGATTAAATGGAAACTACGAACGTTATAGCAATTTTCCCGTTTTTTGGTCCTATCTTTCAATGGTTAAGCGAATTTCGAAAAATTCCTGTGACCTTGACCTTTGACCTACACGGCCCATCTACGAACTTGGCCTGACGGTGGGCCGTGACATTGTCTGTGCAGAAGGAGGAGTCGATATCTCAAACTTTATATAAAAAAAAAAAATCCAAAATTTCTAATTTTCAGCTGCCTGTGGCGCGAAAACTTTTTATCCTACATCAAATCTGATGCCAGTAACGCGAAAGATTTTGAGGAGCTGAATATTTTGACACGAATTGCGGTTCTCTAGCTGCAATATTAAGAAAGCTAGAGTGGAAAATGTGTTTTGGACGTATGACGTCATCGTGACGTCGACCTTTGACCTACATGGCCCATCTACGAACTTAGTCTGACGATTGCCTTTCCGCATCTTTCTGTGAATTTGGAAATCGATATCTTAAGGCATTCGAAAGATAATGCCCCGCGTTACAAACAGACAGACAGACAGACAGACAGACAGACAGACTCACAAACCGAACACACTGACATAAGACGAAAATTGAAAATTTTCGTCTTAACAAGGCCTCCTGAGCAGGTTGGTTCAAGTCCTGGGACTTCGGCCTGTGACCGGCCTGTGACCCCCGGCCTCCACTTTGGTGCCCGGGTCCCCGACAGTCACGTCTTTTGTTAGCCAGCAAGCGCCTTAATTCAAGGTCGCATCGTGCATCAAACAGTGTCTAAGGAACAACATAAAGGGGAGTATTACATTCTCCACCGCTAGGTTTGTGGGACAGAGAGAAAGAAAGAGGGACAGTGAACGAGAGGGAGAAACAGCCAAACCATTCAGCGGATCTTGGTAAACCATTCTGGAATTACAGTTTGGAAGCTGATTCATCATGGCAACAGGAACGCCATTATGTTTTGTACTCATATCCTTCAGTCTGACCTTCCTGTCTGGTAGTCCCGGAGTTCAGGGTCGGACTCTCGACTTGACGCATGCGTACAACAATGACACGTGGGCCTGGCCGGGGTACCAATACGGCTTTGTATTGGAGCAGGTTGCCAAGGGATTCACCAAGATTGGAAATTGGTGAGTACCTGACTGATGTCAGCATAATGGGATGACAAAATGTGTACGGACAGAAAGAGCCAAACCAGCAAGGACATTATCAATTGCGCGTTATTAACCGACAATGACTTCCAGATAAAACTGTATGAGTAGGCCTATATAGAACCCTTCAAAAAAAAGTCCTGCATAAAAAATTTAGCCATATTTTATGCAGTCATGGTAAACTGTTTTCATTGCATGCAATGTATTAAATTGAAGGTGCGTTATTTACCTTTTGAATGATACCAATAGTGTGAATTTCTGTCGAATGTGTGTTCAACCAGGACATGTTGAAGGAGACTGGGGTGCTTCGTGAAAAGTGCCGAATGCATCTGTGGGGCAGTTTTGGTTCATTGGAAATGGTTATCATGCATATGTAACACAAAGCATTAAGTCTGAAAGAAGAATACAATACCAACGTTTTCTGACTGAATTTGAATTTATGCGCGTTACTGAATAAAACACCTCAGTATCGAGTGGATCCACCGTACGAATTCTAAGCTGGGGGATGTTGGCCCACTCCTCTAGCAGTTGTTGCATCGTACGGTGGATCCACTGAAAAACAGTTTTCCATGAATGCATAAGATATGGCTAATCTTTTTATGCATTACTTTTTTTTTAAGGGTTTACATATATTGCACATTTAAGGAAGAACTGACATCTGAACTATATATATTTACAATGGATAATAATGATCAACATTGTATCAGTTACACAACTGTAACAATATAACTGCTATATAACTATATTAAGTATGGGTTGTTCGATCACTTGTTTATTTCAAAAAGAATACGCCTGTTCTTTCCTTTGGAACAAGCTGTTACAACTGGTGGAAATCGGTCTTACCCTCTCAGTCATTTGTTTTTGAGCAGCAGTTTGTAGTTCTCTTGCCAGTGAGTTTCAAAAATGTGCACGCTCTAGGTTGCGCCCTAACACATACTGTTGAACAGTCGGTGCCACGCCAAAACAAGTTTAGCTCATATTAATCGTCTATGTTTCCACGCTTATATTATCGAGCTATTAGGCCCCAAATAGTAGAAGGGAAGACTACTTGTTTTCGCACCTACCAATTTAAATTCTGCGAGCGAGGAAAGTGACGTCAACGGGGAATGCAAACGCATGTGCTTTTCTTTGCTCATTGGCTTGACAAAAAGCACTCCACCATGAAAACAATACACGCCCTCGACAACAGATGCCTACGCACTGCATCAAAGCTCAATTGTCAATCTTGTGACATCATTGAGGAATTTTCAAATAACGCTCAGATGCAATGTCTAGAAATAAACCCGCCGGACCTCACTTTTGCTACTTTGACGAACGCGTTTATAGTGATATCGTGGAATAAAAACTGTAAACTCCCATTAAAACAAATGGTTATTTATTTATCTTTTCTAAACAAAGTCTGAGGAAGAAAAAGTCATGGCACGAACACTTTAAGTAGAGGCTTGCAAGGGCAGGACGGTAAGAAAGTACACACGGTGAACGTTGGCCTACTTAATACTGTACGCGGGAGGTACGGGTCAGAGGTGAAGAGCCGTGGTGCGTACAGTTGGGTGCGGGGAGTGGGGGCGGGGAGTGGGGGCGGGGAGTGGGGGTGGTGGGAGGGGCGGGGGGGGGGGGGTGCATCCGTTGAAGTGGCGTCCGATTTGGAAAGATCGCATCCCCGAGTCATTGAAAAGAGAGGAGAAAAGATGCCATTACAGACACACAATGGGAACGTGAACGCGGCTACCTTTACCTAGCCCTGAAACATGCCTCTCTGCCGCTCCGGTTTACCGAGCGTGTCTAGAGAGGCATGTTTCAGGGCTAACTTTTACCATGGCTTGAGCCCTGGATTAAACGTATCAGAAGGCATCGGCTAACGGACCTAGTCGTGTTTTAGTAACGTAAGTGTGCGTTATTTAAACAAAGAACGACAAAACAGTGCTCTATTTTAATAATGAACGGAAAAACTGTGCATTATCTTGATAATGAACAATTGTTAATATTGACTCCGCTAATTGTCCCTGTGCAATCAGCCGAGCCGAGCTCATCTAAGCTAAGGCGAGCTAGCAGATGTGGTCAGACCTTGCCAATTTCAAGAAAAACAATGGAATGCATATTAAGTCAATGTTAAGCCACAAGGGGGGGGAGGGGTTTGATAAAAAAAAGCTCAAAATATATGTAAATTCGAAAGTTATCGATTGCACATATTTCTCATGCCGTCTATAAGTGGGGGACCGTCTGACATTGTCATGTTATATCATTGCTACGGCAAGTGTCACATATGTTTAATGGTGCAGGATACGTATTACAAAGGTCACTACATACATGGATGATTAATTTTAAAGCAGAAGTGTTAGATCCCTCATATCGCTTTTCAGGGGGCGTTCTTTAGTTAATTAATTAGTTAATTAACGGTCTGGTTTTTCCTGCATGTTTGAAGGAAATACGCATTTTCGAATTAATCTACACAAGCTCACCTTTAAGTTGAAATTTTCTATTAACGTAAAACTTAAAAATACAATAAGAAGCACCCTCATTTAATGTATGTATCGTTGTGGCACACAGGTATGAGAGTAACAAGTTCAGCGCCCCGGAACATGGCGGGACCCACCTGGACGCGCCCAGTCACTTCGCCAGGGACGTGTGGGCCGTGGACGATATTCCCGTCGACAGATTCATGGCGCCCGTCGTCATGGTCGACATCCGGGCACGCGCGGCGCAGGACGCGGACGCGAACGTGACGGTGGATGACGTCATGGATTGGGAGTCTGCCCACGGCCGCATCCCGGCCGGCGCGGTCGTCTTCCAGTGCTCCGGGTGGTCGGCATTGTACGGGGTCGACAAGGCCGGTTACTTCGGCAACGACCGCGAGGATACGGCCGCCTTCCACTTCCCGGGGTTCAGCGTGGAGGCGGCGACGTGGCTGGCGGATGAGAGAGGGGTGGTGGGCGTGGCGGTCGACACCCCCAGCGTGGACAACGGCGCCAGCACGCGCTTTCCAACTCACGTGGAACTCGCCTCGCGTAACGTGTACGGCCTGGAGAACGTGAAGGATCCCTGCTCGCTGCCGCCCAGTGGCGCCACTGCCTACGTCATGCCCATGAAGATAGAAGGTGGCAGCGGGGCCCCGGTCCGCATTGTGGTCACGTGGGATGACGAGCCGACCAATGGCGCGCGAGGATCGTATTCACCGCGGGCTGCGGCTGTGTTCTCCTTTCAATGCCTAATTGTTGTCGCGTTATTTGCCTTGTAACTAAAGCGATGAGAAGCAGAGGAGATTCAAGCGGTTGTATGCCTGGCACTTGCATGCTGAGTCATACAAAGCAGGTGTAAATGTAGCTAGTTGTGTGCTTAGCCAGGGGTGGTGGGGGGGGACTCACTCCGCTAAGGCTCCATTACACTCTCTGCCTTCGACTTACTCCGCTAGGGGTCCATTACACTCTCTGTCTTCGACTCACTCCGCTAGGGCTCCATTACACTCTCTACCTTCGGTTTACTCCGCTAGGGCTCCATTACACTCTGTGCCTTTGACTCACTCCGCTAGGGCTCCCTTACACTCTCTGCCTTCGACTTACTGCGCTAGGGATGCATTACACTCTCTGCCTTCGACTCACTCCGCTAGGACTCCATTACACTTTCTACCTTCGACTTACTCTGCTAGGGCTCCATTACACTCTCTGCCTTCGACTCACTCCGCTAGGGCTCCATTACACTCTCTGCCTTCGACTTACTCCGCTAGGGATGCATTACACTCTCTGCCTTCGACTCACTCCGCTAGGGCTCCATTACACTTTCTACCTTTGACTCACTCCGCTAGGGCTCCATTACACTTTCTGCCTTGTGTACGAGCTCCGTCACAATTATGACTTTTTCGAAAGGGTACACGATGTTTTTTGCTGCATTAAATACACCTAGCTCGTGATTTTTATGTTTTACTATTGAAAATTATAATGTTGCAAGAAATTACAGCTGATTTGACCGTTTTTCAAAAATGTTGAAATTTTCCCCCGACCGACACCAGCGGTAAAAGCGGAGCTTGCGTAGCGCCACCTAGCGAATGGGAGCTTGTGGGCACGTTATGCTTACGGGGATACATGGTTTCCTTTTACCGTGTAAAACGTATGCTTTGTGCTTGTCATTAAACCCATGGTCATATGCAAGAAAACTTTATGATGTTACAAGGTGAGATATACAATATAATACAAGACCTACAATACCCCCAAAAAAATTGCACTTACCTAGAAAATTTCATTCGTAACTAATTGCAATAACGCGTGCAACGGAACAAATTCCGAAGAAATATTGATGTCATAGTTTTCAAAGCGGTCGCCAGGGTTATGGGCGTGACGTCAGTTATGAAACAACCACCAACGTCAGTCTCGCCTTCACAACATTTACCTCTCTCAGCCCCACCCCCAGCAATCACGCTTTATCGTGGCACTATTTACCCCTCTCAGCCCCACCCCAGCAATCACCCCGTAACTTCACAACCTTTACCTCTCTCAGCCCCACCCCCAGCAATCACGCTTTATCGTGGCACTATTTACCCCTCTGAGCCCCACCCCAGCAATCACCCCGTAACTTCACAACATTTACCCCTCTCAGCCCCACCCCCAGCCATCTCCCCGTAACTTGACAACATTTACCCCTCTCAGCCCCACCCCCAGCCATCACCCCGTAACTTGACCACATTTACCCCTCTCAGCCCCACCCCAGCCATCACCCCGTAACTTGACAACATTTACCCCTCTCAGCCCCAACCCCAGCCATCGCCCCGTAACTTGACAACATTTACCTCTCTCAGCCCCACCCCCAGCAATCACTCCTTAACTTGACAACATTTACCCCTCTCAGCCCCACCCCCAGCCATCACCCCGTAACTTGACAACATTTACCCCTCTCAGACCCACCCCCAGCAATCACCCCTTAACTTGACAATATTTGCCCCTCTCAACTCCACCCCCAGCAATCACCCCGAAGCTTGACAACATTTACCCCTCTCAGCCCCACCCCCAGCCATCACCCCGTAACTTGACAACATTTACCCCTCTCAGCCCCACCCCCAGCCATCACCCCGTAACTTGACAACATTTACCCCTCTCAGACCCACCCCCAGCAATCACCCCTTAACTTGACAATATTTGCCCCTCTCAACTCCACCCCCAGCAATCACCCCGAAGCTTGACAACACTTACCCCTCTCAGCCCCACCCCCAGCCATCACCCCGTAACTTGACAACATTTACCCCTCTCAGCCCCAACCCCAGCCATCACCCCGTAACTTGACAACATTTACCCCTCTCAGCCCCACCCCCAGCCATCACCCCGTAACTTGACAACATTTACCCCTCTCAGACCCACCCCCAGCAATCACCCCTTAACTTGACAATATTTGCCCCTCTCAACTCCACCCCCAGCAATCACCCCGAAACTTGACAACATTTACCCCTCTCAGCCCCAACCCCCCAGCAATCACGCCTTACCTTGGCAACATTTACCCCTATCAGCCCCAACCCCCCAGCAATCACGCCTTACCTTGGCAACATTTACCCCTATCAGCCCCAACCCCCCAGCAATCACGCCTTACCTTGGCAACATTTACCCCTATCAGCCCCAACCCCCCAGCAATCACGCCTTACCTTGACCATCGCTACAACCGCGTGATGCGGGCGCCCCGGACCACCGGCCATCCACCTCCACCCCCCACCCCCCACCTCTCACCCTCACCCTCACTCTCACCCTCACGCCCACCCCAGCCGCGCAACGCTTGTTAAGCCCGGTCAATGGTGTCGTCGCCGCGGTCACCATATCAATACCGTGGCGATGGAGAGGCAGAGAGAGAGAGGGTTGGGTGGGGGGGGGGGTGGGTCCCCCGGTGGGCATCTTAATGGGACAGGCGGCGACAGACAGGTGTGTGTGTGGGAGTGAGGCGGGGGTAGCGGAGGCGCTGGAGGGTGGCGCAACAAGGAGGGGGAGGGGTGGGAGGGGTTAAAGGTATGTACAGGTTGGTGGATGTTCCGGTGCGTCAAGTTGTGTTGTTGCTGGGTCGTGGCTTGGCATATGGGACCAGTAACCCGACAGTACACTTTATTTGGCATGATGTGGGGACGGGGCTATATATTACGGCACGCAGTATCGCTCGATCTGGTGACATAGCCTGATAGTCACACTGCTACATCTTGACATAAGCAGGTTGTCCCGTCGCAGAAGGCGGAAGTATAGCACAAACCTCTCATACGCTTTCTCCCAGACCGAACCTCACGTAAGGTGGTGTATATACCATGCACACTCTTACTGGCCACGGCATTTCGCCACGGACTACTACCACGCTAAGTACCCCGCAAGCCGCACCGTTATACCTGAGCGCATGAAACGATCACTCGCTTTGCCTGCCAGGCGCTGAATCCTTTGACCATTCGCCGACACAAGTCGCCGAAGATAATACGCTAGAGACAACACACGCCTCCTGCCGTACCCAGGTAAGGTAATAAACACATTGTCGTGTGTGCACATTGTCATGTGTGCACGTGGTCATGTGTGCACGTTGTCATGTGTACACGTCGTTATGTGTACATGTTGTCATGTGTGCACGTGGTCATGTGTGTGTACGTTGTCATGTGTGCACGTTGTCATGTGTGCACGTCGTTATGTGTGCACGTTGTCAGGTGTGCACATTGCCACGTGTACATGTTACCAGGTGTGCACGTGGTCTAGTGTGCACGTCGTTGTGTGCCCGTTGTCGGTCAATGCCAGCAGGCCTTTCACTACTTATCGTCGTGACGCCCTGACGCACACTCGGATAACCTCCTCTCTCATACACGACTTCCTCATACGCCATTTTGGAAAAAGCGTGACTGGCGCAAAGAGTTCTGGGAAATATTTCGGTGATTTTTCTATGGAGGTAAATACCATATTTCCAGGGTATTGGCAAGGCATGTATAAAATTGATGAGCATGACTAACTTACGTTCAGATTACGTTACTTTTCCGTTACAGAGATGAAAATTTTGCAGGTTTAAGTGTCTACTAAATACGTTGTCAAGCGATGACGCCATCTTGACATCTCGCCAAGACCAAAATAATACCCAGAATACGTGCCACAGTGAATAGCTTTGAATTTGTATGCCGAATGTACATATATCTGTATATATGGATATTATGCATGTATCAGTGGCATGTATATGTCCTACACATATATATAAATAGGTAATAATATGTATAGAAGAGGATGAGTGATCATTTCACCCAGCGGGGAAACACTGCGGAATTGTCCTCCATTATTGAGGTGCTCACTTGGTACGTTGGCGAGAACGAATGTTTTAGTATAGCTCACGTACAACCCAGTATATATACATGGATGGCGCAAAATACGGCGTGAAGCGAGCCCCTCATGCCGACACGGCAACAAGGTTCCAACGAGAACCGACCCATTCCCTGTCCTTCCCTCCTCCCGAGCCCCCCCCCCCTACCCCGTCTCTCCCCTCCTCCATCCCGCTCATTCTTGTGGTGTATCGATTCGCCTCTCAAAGGGAGTTCTGAAGTGGACCGTGGGCTATATATCTGCGTCTAAACTTGCTTCGTGCGCTGAATTGAATGGCGACTCGCGATGTGCTTGGCAACAACTCTCACTGCAGATTGACTCGCAACACTACACCGTCACGCACCGCGGCGCGCTGTCTAATGTGGCAGGTACAATCGCCGTCAATAAATACGACAACCCCCGTATTTTTTTTAATATGGAAATTAGCTGGTTAGGTCAAGCACGTAGGCATGTAGACTTCGTAACGGTGATTGTACACCGAGAGAACGGTATGATACAGATTGAGAACGGTATGGTACAGATTGAGAACGGTATGGTACAGATTGAGAACGGTATGGTACAGATTGAGAACGGTATGGTACAGATTGAGAACGGTATGGTACAGCTCAAGCACAATAGAATGCAGGAAGAGACTAGGAAGCTACAGCGAGAGCACGGTAGGCGTACCGGTATAGAATGGAAGGGTACAGTGAGAGCGGTAGGCGTACAGGTAGAGAATATAAGGGTACAGCGAGAGCACGGTAGGCATACGGGTAGAGAATAGAAGGGTACAGCGAGAGCGCGGTAGGCGTACGGGTAGAGAAAAGAAGGGTACAGCGAGAGCACGGTAGGCGTACGGGTAGAGAATAGAAGGTACAGCGAGAGCACGGTAGGCGTACGGGTGGAGAATATAAGGGTACAGCGAGAGCACGGTAGGCGTACGGGTAGAGAATATAAGTGTACAGCGAGAGCACGGTAGGCGTACGGGTAGATAATAGAAGGTACAGCGAGAGCACGGTAGGCGTACGGGTAGAGAATAGCAGGTACAGCGAGAGCACGGTAGGCGTACGGGTAGAGAATATAAGGGTACAGCGAGAGCACGGTAGGCGTACGGGTAGAGAATATAAGGGTACAGCGAGAGCACGGTAGGCGTACCGGTAGAGAATATAAGGGTACAGCGAGAGCACGGCAGGCGTACGGGTGAAGAATATAAGGGTACAGCGAGAGCACGGTAGGCGTACCGGTAGAGAATAGACGGGTACAGCGAGAGCACGGTAGGCGTACGGATAGATAATATAAGTGTACATCGAGAGCACTGTAGGCGTACGGGTAGATAATATAAGTGTACAGCGAGAGCACTGTAGGCGTACGGGTGAAGACTATAAGGGTACAGCGAGAGCACGGTAGGCGTACGGATGAAGACTATAAGGGTACAGCGAGAGCACAGTAGGCGTACGGGTAGAGAATATGAGGGTACAGCGAGGGCACGGTAGGCGTACGGGTAGAGAATATAAGTGTACAGCGAGAGCACTGTAGGCGTACGGATGAAGACTATAAGGGTACAGCGAGAGCACAGTAGGCGTACGGGTAGAGAATAGAAGGGTACAGCGAGAGCACGGTAGGCGTACGGGTAGAGAATAGAAGGTACAGCGAGAGCACGGTAGGCGTACGGGTAGAGAATATAAGGGTACAGCGAGAGCACGGTAGGCGTACGGGTAGAGAATATAAGTGTACAGCGAGAGCACGGTAGGCGTACGGGTAGAGATTAGCAGGTACAGCGAGAGCACGGTAGGCGTACGGGTAGAGAATAGCAGGTACAGCGAGAGCACGGTAGGCGTACGGGTGGAGAATATAAGTGTACAGCGAGAGCACGGTAGGCGTACGGGTAGAGAATAGCAGGTACAGCGAGAGCACGGTAGGCGTACGGGTAGAGAATATAAGGGTACAGCGAGAGCACGGTAGGCGTACGGGTAGAGAATATAAGTGTACAGCGAGAGCACGGTAGGCGTACGGGTAGAGAATAGCAGGTACAGCGAGAGCACGGTAGGCGTACGGGTAGAGAATATAAGTGTACAGCTAGAGCACGGTAGGCGTACGGGTAGAGAATAGCAGGTACACCGAGAGCACGGTAGGCGTACGGGTAGAGAATATAAGGGTACAGCGAGAGCACGGTAGGCGTACGGGTAGAGAATATAAGTGTACAGCGAGAGCACGGTAGGCGTACCGGTAGAGAATATAAGGGTACAGCGAGAGCACGGCAGGCGTACGGGTGAAGAATATAAGGGTACAGCGAGAGCACGGTAGGCGTACGGGTAGAGAATATAAGGGTACAGCGAGAGCACGGTAAGCGTACCGGTAGAGAATAGACAGGTACAGCGAGAGCACGGTAGGCGTAGGGGTAGATAATATAAGTGTACATCGAGAGCACTGTAGGCGTACGGGTAGATAATATAATTGTACAGCGAGAGCACTGTAGGCGTACGGGTGGAGAATATAAGGGTACAGCGAGAGCACGGTAGGCGTACGGGTAGAGAATATAAGTGTACAGCGAGAGCACGGTAGGCGTACGGGTAGATAATAGAAGGTACAGCGAGAGCACGGTAGGCGTACGGGTAGAGAATAGCAGGTACAGCGAGAGCACGGTAGGCGTACGGGTAGAGAATATAAGGGTACAGCGAGAGCACGGTAGGCGTACGGGTAGAGAATATAAGGGTACAGCGAGAGCACGGTAGGCGTACCGGTAGAGAATATAAGGGTACAGCGAGAGCACGGCAGGCGTACGGGTGAAGAATATAAGGGTACAGCGAGAGCACGGTAGGCGTACCGGTAGAGAATAGACGGGTACAGCGAGAGCACGGTAGGCGTACGGATAGATAATATAAGTGTACATCGAGAGCACTGTAGGCGTACGGGTAGATAATATAAGTGTACAGCGAGAGCACTGTAGGCGTACGGGTGAAGACTATAAGGGTACAGCGAGAGCACGGTAGGCGTACGGATGAAGACTATAAGGGTACAGCGAGAGCACAGTAGGCGTACGGGTAGAGAATATGAGGGTACAGCGAGGGCACGGTAGGCGTACGGGTAGAGAATATAAGTGTACAGCGAGAGCACTGTAGGCGTACGGATGAAGACTATAAGGGTACAGCGAGAGCACAGTAGGCGTACGGGTAGAGAATAGAAGGGTACAGCGAGAGCACGGTAGGCGTACGGGTAGAGAATAGAAGGTACAGCGAGAGCACGGTAGGCGTACGGGTAGAGAATATAAGGGTACAGCGAGAGCACGGTAGGCGTACGGGTAGAGAATATAAGTGTACAGCGAGAGCACGGTAGGCGTACGGGTAGAGAATAGCAGGTACAGCGAGAGCACGGTAGGCGTACGGGTAGAGAATAGCAGGTACAGCGAGAGCACGGTAGGCGTACGGGTGGAGAATATAAGTGTACAGCGAGAGCACGGTAGGCGTACGGGTAGAGAATAGCAGGTACAGCGAGAGCACGGTAGGCGTACGGGTAGAGAATATAAGGGTACAGCGAGAGCACGGTAGGCGTACGGGTAGAGAATATAAGTGTACAGCGAGAGCACGGTAGGCGTACGGGTAGAGAATAGCAGGTACAGCGAGAGCACGGTAGGCGTACGGGTAGAGAATATAAGTGTACAGCGAGAGCACGGTAGGCGTACGGGTAGAGAATAGCAGGTACAGCGAGAGCACGGTAGGCGTACGGGTAGAGAATATAAGGGTACAGCGAGAGCACGGTAGGCGTACGGGTAGAGAATATAAGTGTACAGCGAGAGCACGGTAGGCGTACCGGTAGAGAATATAAGGGTACAGCGAGAGCACGGCAGGCGTACGGGTGAAGAATATAAGGGTACAGCGAGAGCACGGTAGGCGTACGGGTAGAGAATATAAGGGTACAGCGAGAGCACGGTAAGCGTACCGGTAGAGAATAGACAGGTACAGCGAGAGCACGGTAGGCGTAGGGGTAGATAATATAAGTGTACATCGAGAGCACTGTAGGCGTACGGGTAGATAATATAATTGTACAGCGAGAGCACTGTAGGCGTACGGGTGAAGACTATAAGGGTACAGCGAGAGCACGGTAGGCGTACGGATGAAGACTATAAGGGTACAGCGAGAGCACAGTAGGCGTACGGGTAGAGAATATGAGGGTACAGCGAGAGCACGGTAGGCGTACGGGTAGAGAATATAAGTGTACAGCGAGAGCACTGTAGGCGTACGGATGAAGACTATTAGGGTACAGCGAGAGCACAGTAGGCGTACGGGTAGAGAATATGAGGGTACAGCGAGAGCACGGTGGGCGTACGGGTAGAGAATAGAAGGGTACAGCGAGAGCACTGTAGGCGTACGGGTAGAGAATAGAAGGTACAGCGAGAGCACGGTAGGCGTACGGGTAGAGAATAGAAGGGTACAGCGAGAGCACGGTAGGCGTACGGGTAGAGAATAGAAGGTACAGCGAGAGCACGGTAGGCGCACGGATAGAGAATATAAGGGTACAGCGAGAGCGCGGTAGGCGTACGGGTAGAGAATATAAGGGTACAGCGAGAGCACGGTAGGCGTACGGGTAGAGTATATAAGGGTACAGCGAGAGCACGGTAGGCGTACGGGTAGAGAATATAAGGGTACAGCGAGAGCACGGTAGGCGTACGGGTAGAGAATATAAGGGTACAGCGAGAGCACGGTAGGCGTACGGGTAGAGTATATAAGGGTACAGCGAGAGCACTGTACGAGCACAAGTATATGCAGCTTAGTAAAGGCCCGTAGAGATACTGTTAGAAATGTGTAGTAGCACTGGTACAGGCCTAGCTAAGGCCGTGTGGAGTCAATTATAGAGACAGGGTTCAGGTAGACCACGGTAGAGATAAGGAGTATAAGGTTACATACCTGTATATATATATATATACACGTATAAAATATGTACGTTGGAGCTACATCCAGCGTGCGTCACCATTTGTGTCGAATAATTGATTGGCTTGTAGAGAGACAAGAGTTGCCTATGGTTACCAGGCAATGCAATTCACTAATTAACTCGCCCGCTTATTCGTTGGGGGACTGGTGATCTGTTGATTTGATCATATAAGGGACATACATTTTTAATTCGATTGTTCCTAGATAGGTCGATGTGCTGATTACACTTTGCGGGCCGGGAATAAAACGTCGGTATCGTAGGCCGCTGGTGTGCACTAAATTGGCGTTGAATTGAACAGTCTATCTGCCATGTTGGAGCCCACGAAATGGATTGTTTTAGTAAATAAGGTATACGTGAGCTATGCTGAAAGAATGCTTCCCCCAAACATGGAAGAATGCTTCGCCCAAACATGGAAGAAAGCCCGGTCAAACTTACCCCAGATGTGCTGATCAGACAGATGTATAAAATGAGCAATGAACTGAGGCCATTAAGGATTATTCGACTTGGGAACCCATTTTTGTATAATAAAAAATTTGAAATATCCTTTTATGCAAGAAATTGCATGAACGTTTCGGCCGATGACCGAAAACCCTCGTTCTTGACAAATATCTTTATTGCACCACGAAAAAAATCATCATCATAAAACGCCAGTTTCTTCCGCAGTCTGCACTTAAATTAACCAACAGCTGGTCTTCGGTCAGGTAAAATCGGCTTGCCTTGCAATAAATGCATGGGGTTATTTGGGTGCCGCTCCCTCACACAAGACCATCTGTTCGACGGGTTGTGTCAAGGAACGAATGAACCCCGAACCCGCTTCGTGGTAAATCCAGATTCATCACGTAATGAAATGTTTGGGTTAATGAATCTCTATCTCACGTTATAAATTAATTAGCCACAAGAGTGGAAAGGCGTGTTGTCAAACAAGATCCCCGATTGACCATACCGAACCCGCGATCCATCTTGCCTGTTAGGAGGCACAGTGTGTAGCCTTTCATATGCACGGGGCGAGGGGGGGCGGGGGGCACGGTTTTGGTGCAGTGGTTAGCGCACTAGTTCGCAGATCAATAGGTCTTGGGTTCGATTCTGGGCCAGGGCAGTTAATCTGGGACATCTTTCATTCGATCATCCTTAATTATCCCGGGAGGCTCCTTGGCTCAGCTTTGTCCTTGTGTGTGTGTATGTGGATACAACACCGATTTATTCCATTTCATTTTTATGCACAAAAGTTGCTTCAAATGTTCCTTGGGATTTTTATCGCAGTAAAACTGTTAATTTGCATCGATCTACGAATCAACGGCTTATGAATTACGAACCAATAATATGTAATTTATTTCAAACAATGCTGGGCGTAAAACCTAGCTCTTTTTGTGGGGGAGGAGTAGAAAACTGCAAGTGCAAGGTCTCTTCGGCCACCAATGTATATATAACATGTTTCCTTCGTGTCTGCTTCTACCATATCGATTTTTCTGGGCCAAAGATTTTCACAATGGACAGCATATGTCTGGTATCTTATTGCATACAATATATCTGTACTTCGAACCACAAGCAGCGGCCGCTTGGGCTGGCGTATAGCAAAGCGCACTCGATCATAATAGCAAAACAGGCCACGTACTATCATAGGCTGCGGAATCATTTAAACCCTTGCTTTGTTACTTGCACATGTGATTACACGGAACAATTTGCATGCAATGGCCCAGCCGATCCGGGGCCGGCCCGAGAGCTCAGTGGGTTAGAGCGCTCGCCTTGAGTGCTCTGGCCACCACCTGAGAGCCCAACGGCACGTGGATCGGTGGTTCGAGCCCTGCTGTGGCCATGTCTCTGTGGTCGCAGGGTAAAGATCCCATGTCATTCTTCGCAAAGAGTATGAGGGTTACCCCCGGGCACATGGCTCCACTCTCCAATTCTTCTCCCATTGACGCGATATGAACAAGAGACGTTAAGGCGTCCTGAATCTACAACGAACCAAGCAACCAGGTCGGTTACACATGTGTCGACATAACGCACAAAGATAATGGGTCGGTTAGCCAATTATTCCCCGTGCCTCACAGTGGAGCAGATCACACAATACATGTATACCGACTTTGAGACGATCCTTGTTGTTATGCGCTGTAGTGGTAGAGGCAGCCCCCACCACCCCCCCATCTGTAGTCTGCCTACCCAGCCAAGGTAAAAAGAGGTAGACTGATCGAGGGTTTAATATCCATTCAATACCAGCTGCCAGTAAACTTCATCCATGTGAGTGGTTTTGTGTTCCATGGGCTATTGTCCTCGCGAAGTGACAGTTACAAAGATTCAGACTCCATCGACTGAATCTGCGAATTGCAGTAAACAAATCGTCATCATGGACTCGCTGCTTGTCATGTCACACTGGGTGCATTTATTTGGGCCCTGGACGTGTATACCGCCCGGTATACCTAACCTCTTCAGGGGCTGCCAATAGGGCTACGCCGCATGTGTGGCCCTATCGGCAGCCCTTGTATGACCCTAACTGTTTACGCTGGCCATGTCCGGTGCATTTAGGGCAATGAAACCAGCCTACTCCGTCACTTTTCAATCAGCCGCCATTTTCTCCCGAGTGCTCTGTGCTGTTTTGAACGGAGCACGATCGGATGTCGAATGGATGCGCGCGCACAGAAAGACAATGCGTCCAGAACGTTTTTTTCCATAATATTTTTGGAAAAATATAATTGAGGGGAAAAAACTTGCTGTATGAGCAGCTATAATGTTACATGTATTATACTCGATAATGACCCAGAATTACTTCCATGTCAGCGTGGCCCAGTTGTGTTGCGTGGACAATGGTGACATTAAAGTCATTCCATGTCCATGTCAGAGTAAAACATTGTTCCAGTACGGGTACGAAAATATCCGGTCTAGAATTTACGCCCTAAGTCGATATGATAGAAGCAAACACGAAACAACATGCTATATATACATTGGTGGCGAAGGAGAACTTGTAATTGTAGTTTTCTACTACTACTGCAGTAAATGAGGTATATTTTATGCCCAGCATCGGATTCCGAAGTAAATGACTGACTTTATCGCAGGATAAAGATCACATATCCTTCTTCGCAACCAGTAGAGGGTTACCCTCGGGACATGGCTCCGCTCTTTCGACCTTCTCCCATTGACGCCATGTGACCAGAAGTGGTAAAAGCGTCCTAAATATACAACCAACTAATCTAAACGATTGAAAGATAGAAATTAGAATGGTTGAAGATGGGATAGTGGGTACGAACTCCGCATTTTCATCCGGGGGCTTCTTTTATCGCGCCCATTTCATTTTTCATTGAGGCTAAAAAAGTGTTAATTTTGTATTTCCATGTCACAGACCAATTGCTTCGAGTTCCCCCTGCCCCCTTCCTTCCTCGCACATTACAGGCGGTCAGACCATACCTCGATTGGTTGTATATTCAGGACGCTTTAACCCCTTTTGGGCATATCGCGTCAATGGGAGAAGGAAGGAAGAGTGGAGCCATGTCCCCGGGGCAACCCCTACTCTTTGCGAAGAAGGACGTGGGATCTTTATCCTGCGACCACACAGACATGGCCACAGCGGGGCTCGAACCATCGACCCACGTGCCGTTAGGCTCTCAGGTGGCCAGAACACTCAAGCCGAGCGCTCCAACCCACAGAGCTACCGGGCCGGCTCCCATTGATGTTGGAAATTATGTGTAAGTTAATGTCCTTTTTCATTTCATTCATCATGAAGTTTACTGGCAGCTGGTATTGAATGGACATTAAACCCTTGATCATTCT
This sequence comes from Arenicola marina, assembly GCA_964019135.1. Lineage (NCBI taxonomy): Eukaryota > Metazoa > Annelida > Polychaeta > Arenicolidae > Arenicola > Arenicola marina. The sequence continues at coordinate 14,725,630 of OZ025257.1, forward strand.
ACACCTTTTGGCCTTGGCTTGGACAGCATACCACAGATGGGGGTCTGCCTCTACCACCACAGCGCATAACAACAAGGATCGTCTCAAATTCGGTATACATGTATTGTGTGATCTTCTGCACTGTGGGGCACGGGGAAGAAGTGGTTGTATATTCAGGACGCTTTAACCACTTTTGGTCATATCGCGTTAATTAGAGAAGGAAGGGAGAGTGGAGCCATGTCTCTGGGGGTAGCCCCCATACTAACATGGGATCTTTATCCTGCGACCACACAGACATGGCCACAGCGGCGGCGCGAACCACCGATCCACGTGCCGTTAGGCTCTCAGGTGGCGAGAGCACTCAATTAAGTCGAACGCTCTAACCCACTGAGCTACCGGGCCGGCCCCTCCGACCAAACCTTAACTCATGCTAAGCATGAAACGAGGCGTGTTCGGCCTTCCATCTAAAAATGATAGAGGTTTATTATTCTCTGACAGAACCGTTAGATAGGTTGGTTGGTTGGTTATTCAGGACGCTTTAACCACTTTTGGTAATATCGCCTAAATGGGAGAAGCAAGGGAGAGTGGAGCCATGTCCCCGGGGGTAACCCCCTACTCTTTACGAAGAAAGACATGGGATCTTTATCCTGCGACCGCACAGACATGGCCACAGCAGGGCTCGAACCACCAGCCCACGTGCCGTTAGGCTCTCAGGTGACCAGAGCACTCAATGCCAGCACTCTAGCCCACTGAGCTGTCTCGCCGGCGCCCCGTTAGATTGAGACGGGACTGTGGCGGAGCTCCCACTGCACACACGTCTGACTTGTCGAGACGAGACTGTGGGATTAGTGGTTAGGAGATAGGCATTAAGGGACTAGGGATAAGAGATTGGGAATTAGGGGTCGGCGAAGAGGGAGTAGTAGGGGTCAGGGATTGGGGGTTAGGTGTCAGGGATTAGGGATTATGGGTCAGGGATTGGGATGAGAGTTAGGATTTAGGGCCTATGGATAGGGCCCACGGTTTGAAGATAGGTTTCGGTTTAAGGCCCACGGTGTGGCGCCACCTAGCGGGTGGAACGGCGATGAAGGGACAGATAAAACCCGGAGGATACCTAAGGCTCCCACATATACACTATTCTTGCGGCCGCTCTGTCATGTTAGAGCCAACATTGTTTCTTGATAAAGCTCACATATAACTCACCCCTGCCATTTGCTCTGCATAGAAGATGGGCCACACTGGCTGCCAGAGGGTTTCAGCCATTATGCTTTCTCATGGTGCATATCGACATTTCTGTGTAGAAGGATCTCCCGGGTTTGGTTGGGTGGGACAATACGTTCCGCATATATTATTTGGACGCGTTCACGGGGCTCCCGTTTATGTTGGCTTGGCGGATGGACAGGCTCGATTGGACTGGATTGAGACCACTCGCACAGGGATTGCCACTGATCGATCTACAATCATGGCAGAAATGAGGCGGTCAGTGGGGATGGGTGGTGCACGTGGTGGGTGGTGCACGTGATGGGTGGTGCACATGGTGTTATGGTGATGTGTGGTGCCGCTGGTACTATAGTGATGAATGAACTAGAAGTTGACCCCCCTTCACCTAGATTCGCCGCTGTGCTCTGAGTCCACACGACGCTCACCTCCCCTCGATCGTTAAATCTTCACGAAGCCAGGCTCTGAGGTCGATCGCTGTGAGTACTGTGTGTACGGCAGGCTGCAGGGGTTTCCTTGTGGCAGGATGGGGAACGGGCATGACCTCGTATTTCTTAAAGGGAACCGCCAGCCTCGCCTCTAACGCTGCTTTACCGATTCATATAATACTCAATTGTCTATCTTTCAAATTATAGAATTTTTCGTTCTATCTGTAACACACAATCAAATTTAGAAGTGACCGCCAGTCACGATTTCGCCGCCTACCCAGGCGGCAGCCCTTTTTGGAGGCGCGTCCGCGATTGACCAATGAGGAGGCGATACTCTAATTTATTGAAACCGGAAATTGCGCCTATTGTGTGAGCAAAACAAGAGCGCGTGATAATCGCTAATATAAATAGCTGCGATTCTAACTCCAATCATGGCATTGTTGCGGAGTCAATCTTCGCAAGACGTATATCAATTTGTTTGCACGGCACTCCATGAAACACTAAGATCTTGCGCTACTGCGAGGCTTGAAACTGCCGCTGTTCATCTGTAAATCGTGGCCCTGATCTCTCTCTTTGCGAGTTATAACGTAAGGCGGCGCCATATGAAGTCACAATACGCGTCACTGCTCCCGGCAAAATGGCGCTCTGCTTGACATTGCTGGGGGCGGGTTGCCTTAATTTTTTTCTCCTTAGCAGTCGGCCGAAACGAAGCGTTAACACTCGCCAATTTAATTTTAAGATGTAAGTTTTTGGTCATATCGCGATTAAATTAGGTTGGACACCCGCTTTAACCCCACATCCGTGTCAGACATGCAACATGTCACAACAACATTCGTGACGCGTGTGCATGACAATTGGGTGGGGGGGGGGGGGGGCGGGCAAGGGGTATTTGCGTTTCTCGGGATTGCGCTTTTCCTTTCACCGTGAACTGGTAGTGAGAAAAATAATTTTCCGTGAACTGGGAAAATAATAGAAAATAACCGGGAATCAATTAATTGAAAGAACTCCCCTCATACACTGGAAGGGCGGATACATGATACTAAATTGACGATTTCCCGATTCACGGCTATGTATTATGAAAATTCCCAGTTCACGATGAACGAAAATGCTTGATCACGGCGGTCGCCTAATATCCCATTCACAGTTCACGAATTGAAAAGCGCATTCCCGAGGAACGGAAATACCCCTTGCCCCCCCCCCCCCTATAGTTGGTGGTAGGCATCCCACGTCGCCCGGGTTGGGGGGGGGGGGAGGGGGGCGGGGGCTGGTGGCGTCAGGCGACGTGAACCCGATGCCTCAGTCTCCGTCGAGTCCTCCAGGCGGGGGGAGGGGGGATTCTTTAGATGAATAGCTCTGGTTTCTCTGGTTTCTGTGCCAAAAAAAACACACCAAAAAACATCAGCTGATCATTATACGGGTTGCTTCTAAATTATGCACATTGGATATTCGAAGTCTCATTCGAACACGGAAATTTAAAGCAACCAGCAGTGTTTGCCGTCAGCTTGTCATGTGAATACTTGTAACGTCGTTATTCTGTGACGCATATCGATTATCGAAAGCTAGTCGAGCGTTGAGCGGGTCTGTCAGCGATGTTTCAATTATACAACATAAATCCACACATCTCGGATTAATCCACCTTGCGGCAAGAAAATTTATTGAGCGCTCGGATTGACCGGCATCTGTCTCTGAGGACTGTGTACTTGTAGATCAATCTGTACGATAACTGAGAACCTCTTCTAATTCACCCACAACGGCCGTTCACTATCAACTCATCAAAATACTCATTTCAATTTCAATTACATGATAATTTTATTTCGAATCATTTCGCTAAGATATCGTAACTTTCGTTGGTAAACTTGGATTGTCGAACTGATAAGAAAGACTATAGCTAATTTGATCATAAATTCGGTATACTTTGTTTGTGGCAATAATTTCCGGAACGTTAATTGAAGGCAGATGATGGAAGCACCATAATTGCTTGTACTAATCAATGTATAACGCTCGTAAACTCTGTCGTAAAATTAGCCTGTAAAAACTAGGGTTACGAACTCGTAAGTCTTAAGTGAAGCGATCGATTCGTGGTGACACTCACTACCGGATGACTTTATTGCCTTTACGAGGACAGTTAATCGAAGGTATACACCCGCATAATGGATTTTGTTTTGGTATAAACTTTATTTATTTAACGAGGTTACCGATATCGCATACACATATCAACTGCCACCTCC